>JAOCPT020525649.1:0-11715 GCA_026546935.2 Palythoa grandiflora
GTTATCAAGCCTCAGGCTGAGCTTGTTCTTAAATTGTTCTTAAATTTTGGCAAATTTGAGCCTCGTTCTTATAAAGCGTGTAGACCAAGAACTGCCACCCAATGTTTTCCCAATACAGTCAGTCCTCTTGGAAATAAGGTTCTTTGCTTTACAGACCAAAGACACGAAAAAATGTTCAGCTTACACAAGGAATCTTATTTCTCAAGAGGACTGTATTGAAAAAATATCGAGGCTATTGTACAAGGTGGATTGTTTGCCGATATTTTCTAGAGATGGTTGGAAACAGCGTTTTGAAAGCAATTATGAATTAACTTTTTCATCGAAAGGTATATATATCAAACAAAATATGACATTGGTGCTTGAAGATACTACGATTCATCTTCTTATGCTAAAAACTTTTCAAGGGATTTAATTCCTTTCACCACTTGAACAAAAGAATTTGTATCCGTACGCGGCTCTATCATATATTCTTGTTAGCACAATAATTATTTTCACTTTCACTTTCAGGCAGAAAAAGTAGCCAGACATATACTTTTCGATAAAGTTGTTTACTATAGCGTCCGAAAAGGGGGATATAATACATGTGGCAAAGGTCAGCTTTTCTTTGGTGTTTTTTTTCAGTGACGTCTCATTGAAATTCGAAAACGATTCATCAAACGGTTTTTGACTTCATGCACGCGAGTTGTTTTTTCCGCAATGGCGTGCGCCGCACACATGTGAAAACGTTTAAATTTACTCTTTACTGACTGTTGTGCGGTTTGTGGCTGTCAAATTTCTCTGGGTTTGGGGTATTTCAAGAAAGAGCGCAAGGTTTTCAAAGGTCTAGTGCACACTTTGTGTAAATACGCTGATGAACAGTTAATTTATAGTTTTAAAACATTGTCAGGGCCAAAAACCCCGCGTGCTTTTTGTCAAACAAGCTTTGCATTTGTTATTGACAGCAGGAAATGAAAATTACTAGCGGCGGGTTTTTGTTTTGCTATTTTTAGTGAAAAATGAAGCGAATGACGCCTTTCCGGCACCTCTGACTGCATGAATGGGATTGCAAGCAAGCTCTTGCATACGATGAAGCCTTTCGGATAAATGAAAATTCGGTTCCCTTACAATGTTACATTCATCACGTTCAGTTAAAACAAGTCTGGCTTTTCGCTATTCAAAATGAAGAATTTATTTGGATATTGGCAAATTCCCGCCGAACAAATGTAAAGGAAAAAGCACTTGACGAGCTCTCAGGTGTTAAAAAAACTTACCGTTTTCTTTAATCATTTCGTTTTGGTTTCTCTAAGAAATCTGCAAAAACCAGTGGTTTCTTTTAATTTTCAATAAACTATTCTGGTTCAACCCAGACAGAACGGCAAGTGGACCACGCTCCTAGGGGTTAAGTAGATTGTCAACGATCATGTAAAAATTTCGCTAATCTTAACAGATCTAATCTCATTAAAAACATAATTTATCACAAGAGTGTTGATTGCGGTAATATAATTAACAGGTCTCTTTATAAAAATCGTTATCTTTAAGAAGTATTTTAGACATGATACAAAGCTTACTATTGATTAATTTTTTTTGTGCGTTTAATATCCGGCTTAAGCTTAAAAAATTCCCCCAAAGTCGATCATTATTTCTGGACTTGAAAAATACCGTACCGCTTTAGAAGCGTCAAAAGTGGCTTAACATCGAGACTTCTGGTAACACATCCGAATACTTATCCCAATTTAATGGAGCTAATTTTAAAGTCTAAAAACTCCTCGAATTCACAGTGAAAGTAAGAATAAATCATGTTCTGATTTTGTTTTTATTGTTTTGTCGCGCCAGTTTGTCTTGTTACATTTCCCGGCCCTTTTAATTTCACGCACACAGGCTTCAAAAAACAAAGAGTAAAAACAACATTATAACAAAACCAGACAAAAATCTTTTTCTCTAAATATTGTTTATTTAACTTACAAGTTTCGAACAATCTTGATCTTTGTATCAAACAAAAATCGCAGTTAATTGAATAACATTATGAACTTCAGGAATTGAGAGCTCAACCCCTTTTATACAAATATAGCACTCCCAAAGTTTGGAGCTGACTTACAAATTTGCCCTAATTTGCAGTTTGAAACATCTTTAACCGCGAGTTCCCCGTACAAAATAGATTCATTTGAATCCTATTGATCATAATCAAAAGTGCAAATGCTTACATATCACGATTATTTCAAGCAAAATAAAGCTAAATCAAAGCATTATTGACAAACATTGTCAAAACCCGAATGGGGAATACTATAGACCTTAAATTTTAAGGGCGCGTTTATCACTTGCGTGCATAACTAGTGCTTAGTTTATAAAGTGTCACAAATTTTCGTAACTATTGACTCCACATAAAACATGTTTTCGTTTCTAAGCTGAGAGAGGCGAGTTTGATTGTTTTAAGTTTTATTTTTAAGCGGGCTTTTAATTGAAGAAGCCCAAAAATCCATTTACAGGATATATCAATATGTCACCTGAAATGTATAACTGGCCAGCCAGGGGCAAACAAATGATATTTCACAAACTGAAATACAAAAGTATAAAATATGGACTGCTCTTACAATAATACTTTACACAATTGTGTGAAATATATTTATATATATGTACTCATAATGTTTTTTTCACGAACAGTGTTATATTTATATGTTGGCGAACTTGCAAGAATTTTAATCTACAGCACAACACCCTCGCCTACATCATAAGTTAATTGAAAATATATGCACAGACACAAAATGTTACAAAAACTTTCGGTTTAACTTCTCAAATGGAAACAAATAGACTAAACACAAAAAGAGAATTCCTCAGAAGTAGCCCAGATTTTTCCTTTTAATCTAATCTCTTATGACGTAGTTTGGTTCGCGATATAGCAAAAATAATTTAGATGCAGTTATCAGGGTCTTTATCATGCACTTAGATTCTGTTTTGAAAGTTGAGAAACAATAAATAAACTCTAAAGAAAGATGGTCCGATTATAAAACTTGAAAGCAGTCAATTTTTTTTATGAACATCAAGAGATTGTAATCGGCTAAGCTTAAAAGTTTCCTGACGAAAGGATATTAATTTTACTTTAAAGTAACTCAATAAATTGTTCGTTTTTGTAACACAAGAAAACTTAGCATCCAAGGAATTCTATTTTGTGAACGAGTCAAATCATACACTTTTCAATTTGTACGAGTTATTAGATCAGGTCGAATACTCCTATGTAGCTGTTAATTTTTTGCAGTAACTTCACATACCAGTGCTGGCCATTTGGTTTAACGGAATAAGCGTTCAAAAACCCCGAAGCAAAATTATGGACAAAACGCACAGGAGTGAATGCCAAGTGGGCAAGTTCTTGATTATCAACTTTGGCATAACACGACGCAACGACTCCATCAACGATTATATTGCCGCTAGCCGTGAGAGGAGCTATGGCCCCCGTTCTCCTCTCAAGTCTTATCTCTTTGATCTTTGCATAAACTAAATTGGATTCCTTGGCAATTACAATACAATCTCCGACTTTCATAAACTTGGCAAATTTAACCGTGAGATCGTTGTTCAAGGAGTCACAGTCTTTTGTGAAGAGTAAGTGTGATCCGGTGAGCGCCAGTCTTGAATACGGCTCATCAGTTATAATTACATAGTACAACAATCCCGACATGCCAGCATTGTAGTCCAAAAACATTAGCACTTCGCTGAAGGCGATTTGGCCGCGGTCGTCCATAGTTTCTACTCGGTCACCAATTTTCAGTTCCGTCATATTTATTGAAGCTCCATTTTCTAGTTTAACTCTGGCATCGTCAGGGAAGCACTCGCGAATCGTCGGATCAACGTAGCTGTCTGTAAAACGCAAATGCAAGCATATTCAAAATTTTTTGCAGTGCGTGCACGAAATTGACGATCATGCTGTTAACTGGCTAATTAGGGGTTGCTTTCTTTTGTAATAAAACCGACCCCTGTTGTTTTGTTTTCATCAATGATGGTTTTTACACAGGCAGGGGCTCCGTAAACTACTTTAAAATAAATTAGATTTTCAAACAAAATTGTATGACTTTGCAAGTTTTCCCGCGAGAAAAATACACACAGAATACGTAACGGAAAACAACAAACTGCCCTTTCATTGATGAAACCGACATTGGAAATAGATAACATAATAAATCACAATAGACCAGTTTGAAAATGATGGAAATTGGAGTAGAAAGATTAAATCTGAAGAACTATCACTTACCGTCGCGAACTGAAGCATGGACATGCTCCTTGTCTGCGTATTTTACCCAGTCGAATCCGGCTTCCACGGCAAGTCGAGCAAGTTTGCCGTACTTTGAGAGATCTCTGTCAGACGTAGTGATGTCAACTGCCCGGCCTTCGTAATGCAGCGAGTCCGAAGCGTGTTCGTTGTTTTCGTCCCACGCCTCGATAACTCGCAATCTTTGTTTTGACCATTGAGTCTTGACTAAATTGGCGAGTTTGTATAGTTTTTGTTTGCATCTCTACAACGTAAATGAAAGAAAAGCTCACGGTCACAGATTTGCATGAATGAATGAAACCGCTTGCACGCTGGAGGGCTGGAAAATCCACATTACAAACAAATTTTGAATAAAACGAAGTAACACGTGTATGCAATTAAACTTGGTGCGTTTTAGAAGGGTTCCCATGCCGAGTTTTAAAACGTGTTGAAAGACAAGACACCAAATGTAAACAAATGAAAGAACGGTACCTTCGACATGATTCGGTCAGCTCCAGATTTCTCTTCGTCTTTAAAAATGATGTCTGTCCTGTAGGCCGGCTCAAGTTTTTTAAACGCAGGTGAATTTCTTGTAATTTTGCCTTTCGCCGGACCACTTCCACCTTGAGATAATTCGTTAACTTTTGGAATTGTTTCATACAGAACAAGGTCCTTACTAGGTCTTTTACGAAAACCACCGGGACCGGGACCGCAAGAGAAAGCAATTCTGAACGAAAGTTGTACCGTGCAGAAAAGGAGCAGTGGAGATATGATCTGGCCGAACTGGATTAGCATCATCGTCTCTTAAGACGCTCTGAAATGAACGCTGTTGTTCACGGCGAGTTTAAGTAGCTTTTCTTTGAAAGCAGAGGAAGTAGTAGTAACCTTGCACTTTTAAAATTGCTCCCCCTTTAGCAAGCAACATCTTCCACTTGACAAAGCTGAACTTTCTCAGCAGATTTGCAACGAAACGGTTGCCTTGAGCTTTTATTTGATTGGTCGAGACAAGCTATGAATGGCAGCTTCCTTTTGTATTTGAAAGTCCATCGCAAATGACTCACTTCCTGTGTCCTACACCTGCAGATAAATCAGCCGTAAGAATACATTTATTTATTCATTTTAGATAACTATAAATAGTTTCTGTTACTAAATACTTTGCTGTAAAAAGTCTCATGCTGGTTAAAATACAAAAAGCGATCTTTATCCGGACGGAAGATTTTCTCCAGAAATGGCCCAATTAAAATCTTACCAGCCTACTAATTCACGGTAAGATTTATCACTTGCCCTCAACCAATAGTTTCTGTGCTGAGCTGTCAACAGCACCTCCTAAGTTAATAAACTAGTGTAAGCCAATGTAAGGGTAGGCGCTTCTTTGTTTTCAACTCAGAATTCTGTATAAACATTGACCAAGATTATGTTTGTTTTGTATTTCAAAGCTTGATGAGAAATTGACGATGACATTTCAGATGAATACAAAATTTCTTTGCATTTCATATCAAATTATGCCAATTCATCACCTGGAAGGGGCGGATCCCTTTCTGGAACTTTTCCTTTCAAAATCTTCGAAGAAAACACTTAGGAATTTCGTTTCCAGCAAGATATGTCACTTGTAAAAATCACAATCGCGGCAAAATCAGAATAACTTTCAGCTTGTCAATCAAGGGGTGTGTGAAAAACACCGCCACTGTGGTTATTCAATTTATTTTGTGTCTCAAACGCCTTAGAAATCTCAAAATATACACAAAAAAATGCCGTTAGATTGGCACGAAAAAAACGCAGCGAGGGGTTTTTCAAACACTTCTTTACCGCATAGCCACTTTGATTATTGTTGATATGAAGTTGAATTTGCGATGAGAAGATTCGATTTTTTCACTAATTCACCTTTAATTTTGATATCAAAGCTTGCTGTACTCAAATTAATCCTCCGGTTGACAGTTTTATCTAATCGATTCTAAGACTTGTCGGTATCAGTCATGGGATCTGTTTGATTTCGTTGGCATTCATTAAAAGCGGTAGCTAGAGCTGCCTTCCTGCACACACGAGAGGCGTTAGAAATGAACCACACTCTGAATTTAGTGACAAAAATGACAGGTATTCAGTTTAAAAAGGAATGTTTTGTTTAATACCATTAAATAGCTTGATATATTTCCTCACAGTCAATAGTGGGTGTTTTGCTGACGTAGTGACATAGTTTTGTAAAAAGGAAAGAAAAAAGAAATTGCACATTGAGCTAGAATGGAACATTTCATGCTAAATTCCTCTTGACATACCGTATTTGATAAATACAAATCCTTTGTTTAGACCAAAGTTGTGCTATTGTTAGTTCAGATGTGTCAAACTAAAAGTCTTTGTCGCTAGAAACTGCAATAAATATCTATAATTGTTTTAACAATTTGCTTGACATTAAAAACTTTTCGTGTATTTTCACTTCATAAAGCGCCCTCGTTTTTCAAGTTGACTGGAAAGGATTACAGGAACATTCCGTTCGCACGTCTTGCTGCTAGATATGTGACGGGTTTATTTACCAGCATGGCGAGATTTTTAGACGTATTCAAATGCAGATTACTATGTCGTGAGTCTGTGTATGACAGCCTGATAAAAGAAATCGATCACTAAAAGGAGATAATTTCTTGACGAAAACAACATAAAATCATTTGATTTGTTGTAAGAATCTAAAGTTTTGAAAAAGAAAAGTTAGCTCATAGCAAAAGTAAACTTCATTTTCCGTCTAATTCAAGTTAGAAGATTAAATAACTTGGCATTCATTTGCTTTTCGTAAGTAAAGTTTACATAGTGAAAATTAAAACTTCAGACATGGAAATTTGCTGCGTATCTTTTTATCGACGCAAGGCTTTAGGTGGTAAAAAATGTTTTGTCACTTCCGGCAAAATCCTCTATTTTTTGAGTGACTTAAGAGGGTCTTAGATGAAATCTTTGCAATCTTTCCTATTCTCTTTAGGAAGTTTAAGTTTTTAATCCTCGTTGTTGAAAGACTTGTGTTCAGATAAGAGATGCGATATTCAAAAGTTTCTACTTTCGCATCAGGGGTTAAGTTTGGCTTTCTGAATGCTGTGTTTATACTTGACTCGTTTTAAAGGCGTGCCAAAGTTAATCATGTTTAATGAAGCTTCTGTCAAGTTAATTAGCACGATTAGCTTGTTTTTGGTCGACGCTTCTACCATATCGTTTTGTCAATTACGTTGGTGTTAATTGCCTTAAATCATCTCGTTGACTGATGAACATTTGTTGAATAGCAACCCCTTTTGCCGTTTTCAGAATTTTTCAAACATGAAGTTGTCAGCGGTTTTGCATCGCAATAAAAAGAAAAGACGTCACATTCGTAGTAATCCGGTTTGCCAAAGTGACATTAATTATCAGGAAATTATTTCATTTCCCGCTATGCAGATTTGTAAACAAGTATTTTTTCAGTCAGGTACGTGCAAGCACAGCGTGTGCCAGATCTAACATTAATGATAGCAGTAAATAAATGCGCGTTAAAATTTGCGCATAAGATTTACCCGAAGATAATCGATTCTTTTCTATACAAATTATAGTTGTAAACAAATTTTTTAATGCTCCAAAATGATTATATTATATACCTAGTACCTTGTCCCAGTTGTTCGAAAGCAGAATATATATCACTAACGCCGGGTCAAATTTTAAATCCATGGTCTTGTTTCCAATTTTGTAGACGCTAATATAAGCTGCAATTTTTGAATTAACAATAAAAATCTTGTCTTCGCATTGAATCACAATGCGGTATAAATTTCAAAGAGGATCTTATTAAAAAGGTGCCTCTTTTTTAAAGCGTCGATGCAAAAACGTCATTTTTTATATCTTCACTTTTAACTATAGTAAGCCAGATCGATTCCATTTTTTTTGTCAGCGGACGCCAACAGGTCTATTAAACAAAAATAAAAATCTACCCTCTGTATATTATGGTTATATACGTATAAAGGTTTTTCATTTGAAATTAACTATTTACATTGCTAAGAAATTGGAGTGGAAACTCATTGTCCAAATTTGAAGCACTGTTTTAAAGGTGTCATATAGCTGAAAGAAAAGGAATTATCTTCGTTCAGTATACATATAGATATCGTGATAAGTTTATATTCGTTTTAACAAAATAGTTAGCAAATTCATTCCAGAAAAAATGCAAAACCCATTTGAGATCAATGTTTTAATAAATTCAAAAAAGTAAAAAATACTTTTTAAAATGTTCGTGTAAGGTGCTTAACTTTAACTGTTAAAATCATAGGTCAACTGATGTCATTCCACTCTGTTATCTGACAACTTTCTCTATATTTCAATTTCTTCGTACAAGAAATAAATACTACATATTCTTCTTAGGCATCTAATGAAGTATTCACGATCTTTTCTCCAAAAATAAGCGATAAGAGTTCTTGTTATCTTCATATCCGATAAATTTTGCTTGGCATTGCGAAGGTCAAATAGTACTAATGGCCAGGCCATTGGAAATTAGTTTTTGAGGGATAACTGAAATATTAAATGTTGAAACGTCATCATGTATAAAAAAAATATGTGAACTCTTTAAGAAATGTGAGAAATAGAGTAACTTCCACGGACTTCCATAAACTTGAAACTGGACTTGATCTAATTGCAAAACTCGCATGGAAGGTGTTTTAAAAAAGTTCTTTGAATTTTAACCGGAAGAAAAAGGTCAACGAATTTGATATTAGGGTGATTCACATTCGGTACAAATTGAATATTCAAAAGATGATCTCTAAAGGAAAATAAGCATTTCATTAAAATGTGAAGTTCAAGGACAGCAGCTTTCTATTTGCTTGTTTTTGTAATTTGTCACAAGCGCTTTGTAAAATACTTTAAATAAAGACTTTTTTTAATAAGAACAACTTTATAAGAACAACGAGGATCAAATTTGCCAAAATTTAAGAACAGTTTAAGAATAAGCTCAGGCTGAGGCTTAATAACTAGGAAAGTTTTTGTGATAGAAAATGGACTAAAACTTAGCGATGCAGCATAAAACATAAAAGATTCACTGTAAAGACTGCTCAACAAACAATTAACGTAGTTCGCCTCTCAATTCAGCCATACAATACATGTGTGGCGCAAGGCGTTTCATTTTCCAATACCTTGTTTTATTTTGTTCTTTCTTCAATAAAAACCGCTCACAGAAAGAAGACAAATTAAAAACAAATTGAGGCTGAAATCGCCAAAAAATTAAGAAAAATGAGCCTCGGCAAAATTTACTGGTTCTTATAAAAAACTGAAGCGTGTATTTAATGTCAATTGTGAGGGAAGAGGTTGCCAATTCTTCTTAGGCAGAGGTTAATGATAAATCGCTTGACGGCTCAGAACTTGGCCTCAAAGTCAGTTTTGGAGACGGAGGAAAACCGGAGTAGCCGGAGAAAAACTCGAGAGCCGACAAATATCGGCCCAAGTGCGGGTTCTAGGATTCCATCCCAGTTCGGAGAGAAGGAACTGACGTAATTGATGAACGCTACGCCAACCTGTTTAACACTCTGCAGCAAGCAGTAATTTTCTGGTTTCGTTTCTGCTTGCTCCTCTGTTATCACTTTTAAAATTGCGCATAAAATGTAAATTACACTAAAACAACCAAAAGGAGAAACCCGAAAGTTTTCAGCGAAAATGATGTTGACCAGTGCCGTATACACAGCTTTTTTCGCCTGGGAAAAAGTGATGGAAAAACTAGAATACAATTCTCGCAAAGCGGAGGTGGGTCTGGGGATATCAGTTATCTCCAGAAAGTTATGTTACTCTCAAAATAGTCGTTCATTACGATACTGCTTATATTCTTCGGCTTGGTCATGCGCAGAAAATTTATAAATAAAATTGTCTCGTTCAAGCTAAGTTTGTATATTTGAGTTAATTATCAATCTGAGCTAGAGACTTTAAGTTTTTTAGTTAGACGACTGGAGCTTCACATAGAGAATCCTACATAGAGAGGAACATGCGAGCGCGACCTTTGCTGCCCTTTTAGTGTGTTTACTCTTAGTCTTACTGCTCTGTATTAGTAGTAAATACAAATTATCTGATACATGTGTAAAACTCGCTGCTTTTCAATCATTTGCTTTCTTTTAGTACCTCTTTTTCGATTGGAAGGTTTAATTTATAAAGTTAAATCGTTTTTCTTCTCCGTGAATTTGCCTCGGAGGGGTGTGTAGGGGATGGGATGGTTCAGTGAATTATATCCGGAACCTTTTACCATTTTTATAAGAATATTAACGCTTTTTGTTTCTTTACGTTTTGCTTGAGGATTGCTCATGCATAATTTCTATAAAAACACCGAGGCTCAAATTTGCCCAAAAGTTATAAAGAAAAACGTACTAAAAGCAATAGAGGTTCGTCTTCGGAAGCAAACAAAACTTTTATTCATACAGCAAATTAGGTCAAGCATTTTATAAGTACAGAATTTATTTTTATCTACTGCACGCATCAGCGTGTGCACTGTAAAATGTATTTTTTTTTGTTTTAAGACCTTTCAATCAAAGTGAAATGAGTGAAATTGTGAACAGACTCCGAGTTCTGAAGACATGATTTTTAACGGTGTAGAAGATTAATTTAGGTACAATTGACGCTCATTTCATAATATTTTGCTTGTAGTTGTAAAATGTTTACAATTATCTAAAAACGTTTAATCTTGAACACTTTTATAGCTTAATAAGTTTAAATAATTGACGCTCAATTTGTGCAAAGCAATGCATCTCAATCAAAATTTACTGATCCTTATAAAAATATGTATGAAATTTTTATTTCGTTGTTTATTCTATTCTAATACAATAGACCTAGTACCTCCTCATACTGCCTCAATGTTTTCCCAATACAGTCCTCTTGGGAAATATGATTTTTATTTCAGATGCGATAATGAAAAAGACACGAAAGCTAAGGATGTTCAGCTTAAAGAAAGCATCTTAGTTCCTGAGAGGACTGTATTGCGAAAACATTGAGCCGGCAGTCCGAGGGGTCTATCAGTGGGTTCCAATAGTAATTTTTCGCTCAAAATTTTTACTAAGTAGCTCAGTTCCGTGTTTCTAAGAATAGCCTCTTTAACGCGCTGATAAGTTGAGCCCTTAATCCTGAATACTAAACATTTTTTTACACTTATTTGAAATTGGTTAGTTTTAGAGTATCCGGAATGCAAAGTCGAGAAGATAGCAAAGTATGTCTTCTGTCAATAACAGCTCCCATTTTTGTCTTTTCTGTTGAATGCCATTTATAACAAAATTAGAACATCATTAAGTCTTTGTTTACAAATCGTGGTTCCGGATTTTTCTTTGTTACCTAAAACGAATTTACCGGGGATTAAAGAATTTCGTCTATGTATACTGTAACTTTTCAGAATAAATTTGATTCAGCGTTGAAGCCGGAATTGCGAATTATGTTAAAACAAGTCAATTATTGAGGAAAACGAGTTTTTAGCTAATTTACTTTTATTTTAGGCTTTATGGGTTTACTTTTGGATTGTCAAGATTTGTAGTCAGACGAAGTTGAAGCAAGGGGGG
>JAOCPT020525689.1:0-19830 GCA_026546935.2 Palythoa grandiflora
TTAATATAGTTCGAAAGCCCGTTCTATAAGCTTTAATTTGATATATGGGTTTAGGTATCTACGGTTTAAAACAGATGTGCTGTATCGTTTTGACGCAAAACACCCCTGAAGGTATACGGTAACCTTAAATTAAACCAATATTTGGCGGATTGCAAATACTCTGTGCAATGAATGAGTGAAGTGTCCTTGCAAGACATGCCGCACAAGCTACTACGAAATAAATCTTTTCGAGACTTGCTGCCCAAATCAGAATCGGGTCCTGCTTTTAGCAACGGTTGCAGCAATGTTTTTTGAGCGTTGCAGCGTATAAACGCTCTCACTGCGGTAAGAGTCTCGCAAAGTTTGCTTTCAACCTCCCCGTACGCATGCGTAAAAGTCACAAGCCAGTTGCTCCAATCGTTTCTTTCCAAGAAACTAGATCGTCGTTGCTGCTTCACAAAAAGCAACACTTCTTTGATGGAGCAGCAATGTTTTTGTTCAAAAGCGTTTGCAAGACGTAGATACTGCACAAAATATTGCAGTGTGTAACAACACCTTAGGCGCGCTCATTAAGGCTGTTGTTTTTTACCCCTGCCGCGGCTGTACAGCACGGTCAAGGCAAAGGGCAAATGCCGTACAGCAAAATACGACAAAAAGGTCAGAAACATTTCCTGATTTACATCTACAGCCACACGTACAGTATATTAAGCCCTTAGGGGAAAGCGTTTAAAATTCGAAGCTCCGGATGTGCAGGAACGTGGTTCTGTCATATCACGATCACCAACACAGCGAGATCACAACGCCAAGTGCGCATTTTGTCTTTTTTATTGAGAAACACTAAATCTACCCTCAATGATGTTTTTCTTGTAAGTACAAACGGTATTCAATGAAAAAATCTATTTCTCGCCAAAACTATATATCGTTTAAAATTACCGGTGGTAACGTTATTCATTTTAGTACAGTTACGTAATGTTAAAATCAGTTCAAGACGATAATTCAATCCAATTTAAAGACCTGGAGCAACCCTGTAAGTAAAGTTCATCGAGTAGTCTGGAATATCTTCATGTTCAGTGGTTGAAAAGGATAATCCGTTTTTCCATCTCAATTTATTCTGTGTATCTGCGTATGTTTTTTAGAAACTTTTTTTATAAGAACGTCAGGCTGAAAATGGGCCAAAATTTAAGAACATGCTTAGAACACACCCAAGGCTGAGGAATGCCCGAGAACTTTATTTTTTTACTTTAATGCACAAAATCTTGGAGTCGGCAAATCGCCGTTATTGCAACATTGTTTGAAATTGGATTAAAATACATGGAAAATTTTACAAAACACTTTGCAGGACTATTTTACTCTATTTACTTGTATATCAAATATCAAGTATCGAACTCCTATCTTCTTTAATAGATCCATATACAGTGTCGTTGTTCTCATAAAGATGTTCTTATAGAAAAAACGTTTACACCAAAATACATATGATTATATCAAAATCATTTTAAGAACATCTAAAATCCCTAAAAAATATTTAAGAACATTAAGCCTCGGCCCAAAAATAAGAAGTTCTTATATTAAAAAAAGAGTGTATTACACTCAAAAAATGACCGAGCCTGAGAAGATTGCCATAGCAACAGTTCCGTTTTTGACAAGATGGTATTTACAAGTTCACAACTTTTCCTTGTATGGAATCACGGAATCTCAGTCGCATACTGTTCACACAGATATTACATTTTTTCAAACTACCAGTGAAGTAGCTCTGCATTTTCTTTTTTTATGCACAACATCAGTGAAGCAGTGAATGCAAATGAAGCTATGAACTGAGTTCGTAGCCGTCATTTCTGCTACACGAACATAGTGTTGACACGAGCTCAAGAGCCATGTACGAGGATAAATCCTTCATTTGTCAAAACTTTATCAAAATATAATTTTTATTGACCGATTGGTTTCCGGGCCGCCTGAAGGACTTTTACATGCTTTTTTTGTCAAGGATATAAGAAGCATTTTTCATCTGTCAACTCTTACATACCAAAAATTGCTGGGAAAAATTTTAACTCTATTCGCCTTTAAACAGTTTCCGGTATAGTGTTTAAAAGCGATAATAATCTCATCAAAAAACAACAAATTCCAAAACTGTGGCGGGTTAGATATGTTTTGCTTGCATGTCATTTTGTCTGAGACATGACTTCGTTACATGTAGCTAGGTAAAACTTTAAAAGTGACATGAAAATTCTCAAAGTAACTTTGATATTACAAACTATAAAGAACTGTCTCAGATTTTAGTGTAACCTCGAAGAGCCGTAGAAATTATTAAAAAAAAACTGACGATTGCTCGTCGTGAGTAGGTTGGAAACGCAGGTGGCGAACTTCAACTTCAAGACAACAATTACCAGCGCCTACCTCCTGCAAAGGGTTTAAACATGTATAATATGCTTGAAAATTTCCAGCGCAGACTAAAAATTAATCTTTCTATACCACGTTTTTACCGTCCCACAATTTTAACAAAATTCCAAAAATCTATGGAGAATTAGAAATTATTGCGAACAAGTTAACTAGCTTTGATTTCAAAAACAGTTTTAAGGATTAAGCTATATCTTTTTAGGAATTTTAGTTGTCAAATTTTCGCTCAAGGCTTTTTTTTATGTTTTTTAAACTTTGCTTCAGTTTCTTTACTTTATGCCTTGAAGCAATGAACACTCCCCGTGATGACTGATAGTTGTCGTACAGACCTACAGCGGTGAGATAGTCCTATTGCACTCTCGTTATTGTAATGCACTACGCGTTTATATTAGTGTTTGCTTCACATGGGTTTCGTATCTTTTTACTATATTAATTCGGTGCTTTTTCTGTGAAAAATTCTACCGAGATCCATTTACAAGCAACATTGTCTGAACAACTTGCTTGCCGGTGTTTCATAAGTGGTCTCGATACAAATCATACGTCACGTAACTTAAGAGCGTTTGCAATCAAACCGAACGCCTCACTCGTGCTTTGACTGAGTTATGAAATCGCCGATGTTAAAGACCGGTTAACGTTTGCGGGAGCAAGTTTTCCTTGCCAAGAAAAAAGTTGCTGGTTTAATTAGGGTAAAACTGACAATTTTTCCAGATTCCTTGTCAAAAGACTTGTAAGGATGAAATTTGTTCGTATAAAGAGATAAGTTCCCATAGTTACGGTGGGCACAGGATGATCTTATCATGGAACACTTGTTCATCTTCTAAAAGAGCAATTTTTCCTTGTGAAGGAAAACTTACTCAGGAAAACTTGCTTGTGTATAGACGGGACTTAAGTACTACAGAGAGAATTTGCTGAACTCATAAATTTAGCTAGGCATCTGCTTCATTCTGCGGTTTTCTAATTATTTACTTGTTTTTGTTTATTTGCTTTTGCTTTGCCTAACTTACAAATAAAATGTAGAAAAATAATACCAATCGGCAGCAATTGTGTCATATATTTTTCAGACCTTCCAACTCGCAAGGTTTGACCCTGAGTCTCACGGTTTCACGTCTCATATCACGGTTTGATCTCTAAATCTCACGGTTTTGCTACTTGATACATTTATATTTTTAATGCAGCCCAAAGTTTACTTTTGCGCTACTTTACAGATTTTCTTGCCATTTTAGGGGCATTTGAGCGGTTTTCTCATTGTTTTCCGTCTTTGATACTAAGTACTTCTGGCCGAAAGTCTGATGCGCGCCTGGCTTGAGTAGTTTTGATGTTCCGTGAAATACTCCTCGTATGTCGCGCGCAAGATGGCGGAACGAAGCAGCAACCCGGAAAATGAGCTTATAGAATTTGATGAATTGGAATTGGATGAAGGTCAAGAAGCTCGTGTCAGTCCCAAGAGGAAGAAGAAAAACACTCATGTCGGCTTAGCCTTGTAGTTTCTTCATTTTTTTTTAATATTTCCAAAATCTCAAGGTTTTTCAGGGAAAATTTTGAGATCTCAAGGGTTCTTGAAGTTGAATATCGATGGACATCGAGAGAGTTTATTGAATGAATTTTCAAGTTGTCAATTTACGCATGCTCAGTGAAAGCTGAGGTTACGTAATCATTCTAGCGCTCAGAAATCCTCCTTTGAGAGCTGTTTGAGTGCTTGCATCTGGTAGCAATAAAACACGCAAAACACCGAATTTCAGTGTACGTATCCTTGGTGAAGCCCAACATTCTGCTGTAGAATCATTTTTAATTCAGTGGCATGAATGAGCTAAGCGACATAAAAATAACCGTAGTGTAAAATTGCGTAAACCAAATAAGTTCTTTTTTTCCTCCTTTTTACGATCTCTCAAATGTTAACTCATAAATTAGTTCTGAATATTCTGTGTAAAAGTCCCCTATTTATTGCCGTACCATCATGGGGCATTTTTTAAACCTTTTAATAATGATCTCTAACATGTACAAATAGTCATATGAGTGGTTAGCGGGGTCAGATTACTGGTGTTCTTCTTTCTAGAATGACTGAATAAGTGGAAATCATTGGCAGCATTTCGCACACTGTCTGCATTTCATGAGAGCTGTCGGTAACACTACTCTCATCTTCCGTTTTGTTATGACGGTTCTATGGGTCAGACACAAAATACATAAAAACTTAGCAAGAGGTTTTTAATCCTATGTGTCAATCATGTCTTTGTCTTTTTCTTAGTGTCGGTGTTTATAGAGGAAGGTGGCTGCTCAGTTGTACCAAAACCAAGTTATCCAAGGTGTTAAGTAGATCTCGGGGAAGCAAAAAGACAAAACCTAACATCGAAACACAGGTGTTTGCACTGGTTGATTTTCAAGGCTGCACACCATTACGAATCGTTTTGAAACTTTAGTATGTTAGAAACAATAACGAGTATTAACAAAAGTTTGTTCTTGCATTTTAGACTGAGTTGTCAAGTAGCGTTTCTTTGAACGTTAAAAATAATTATGACAGTTTGGGAGCTAACGTTTGTGATGGGCTTCTTGATCAGTTGTAGATTTGGAAACGCAGTTCAGGTGGATCAAAGGTAAGGACTAAGGTTTGGCTCTGAAGTTCACTTTGTTTGTTTTTAACGCATTTCGTTTAATTCCGAAAGCGCCTTTTATGTAAACAGTGGTTGTCCTACTAAAAAGTTCTGCTTATGCTGGGAAGTTCAAGTTCGCAAATCCCACCAAGATCAAAGTAAAATGATTAACTACTCATCTATTTTTTTAACTGAGAAACCACGTGCTATCATTAAACAACTTGTTTTAAAAGCTTAAATTTGATGAAGCGGGTATGATTAGTAGAAACTTGGAAGGTCTTCTGCTGTAAGTACGTTATATTTTAGCACCTGAAATTAACACTTCAAATGACTTTTGTGATAAAAAGAATCTGTTTTCCTTTTTATAAATTTTTTTTTCACAGCAAAGTAGCTTCCATTTTATTTATCCAATCGACTAAAAGTAAAATACCTTAAACTAGTTTGGACAAATCGAAGCATATTGAACGAACAAAAGATAAGACTTTTTGTTTCAGTTTCAGCAAACACTTTAGAATACTCATAACACGGCGCATCTTTCGTGCCTTTGTTCGTTGAAAAATACAAGTATAAATGACTACAGCTAAAAAGTAATTAAATTCTTGTATATTTGTATGTAATCTTTACTGGGCGGGCGGCTTGTTTACCTACCTTAAGACACTATTGTCTGGAAGTTAAATGAATCAAAATAGATAAATTCTTTTACACAATAAATTTAATTAATTCTAATTTTTATGCAAATGTGGCCGTATTGGCGAGATTTGTCGCCATTACAAACACATTTTAGTGCTACATTTAGAGTATCTGTCTCAAAGACTGGCCAAACTACCGCTATCAAGAACGACATGCGCAATAGAGACGTTTACCAGATGTCACGGTCTGATAGGGCAATAAGATTGTAGGGGGAAAAAATGCTTTTACCGCGTCGCATCTCAATCATTTTTCCATTACTCTTCAATGTTTTCCTTGACGGAAGAACATTTAAGAACCAATGAAGTTGTAATGCTCAAGTTCATTAATCAGGCTTCATGCATGTTGCTTTTATTTTCTAAGAGCCTTCGCGCAGGTAAAACCTTTATCAAGCTCGCGATTAAGATCTAACGATTAAGTCCAGCCATTTAACCAAGATTATAAATTTTTGGGAAAAAATGATCGTGTCTGATAAGGGACCATTCATCTTTTACGAGGTGAGGGGAGGTGGCAAGCGAAATTTTGACGGCAACTAAAAATATAGACAGTTTACAAGAACTCCAAGTCTAAATAACTCTGCTCCTCACGTGAGTCTCTTAGCTCAGTTGTTACAGCATCTGTTCATTTCAGGTAAATTTGAGGAGCACTTTTTTCTTGTTTTGACTTTTTTTTTGTGCTTCAGTACAAGCTGTCAACAAGCATATCGTTTGACGAATTTAAGCCCCCCTCTAGCTAAGACCCCTCTAGTTAATAGTTAATCTGCTGAAATCTTTTCATAATTTTGAATTATAAAAAGTTTAAAACTTCAAAAACAAGAAAGAAACGAATTCATGTTTTCACTTTCTTTCTCTATATCCGCAAGACAAATACAAATTATGGCAAATTCGACATAAGGTATTCAACTCCAAGAATTTGGAATGATGTCCATTTGGCCATAAGAAACAGTTCGTTACTCGCAATTTTTAAAAAAGAGTTCAAAGATTACACCTTATCTTCTTAATAGCTTTTTGCATATCGCAATCTCATATTAACATTTTTGGCACACTTTATTCACCTCCGGTGTAGCACGTTCTTTTCTTGTCTCCACTCATCGTATACTGAACTTGTAAATCATTCATTCATTCATTCATTCATTCATATAGTTATTTATTACACTTTAAATTTAATTTGTCTCCACTTTTTTAGCATTTAAAACTAAGGTAAGGGGTAGGTACTCGTTAAACCCTTATGGGTTGCTTCCTACACCTTCCACATTTTAATTTAATAATTCATTATTTATGTAACCTGCTCAGTGTAAAAAGAGGAAAACAAATAAACTGTTAAACTGTTTCTTTTTTTTTTTCTAAATACCTTTTACAGTCGGGAAAAGTGTTTTTGTGCAAGAAAAAGGAAAACAGGTCTAAAGTTTCTGCTTTAGGTTCTCTAAACATGGTTACCATACACATGTCATAAATCTTACTAACAAGAACTAAATTGGATACTTAAAGTTAAAAATATTTTTTTGTATTTGGAATCATCAAAGTTTAAACGCCTTAAAAAGTTAATCCCAATGAAACACTTAAAGTTAAAAATATTTTTTTTTGAATTTGAATTAATCAAAATTTAAACGCCTTAAAAAGTTAATCCCAAAGAAATGAACTCTAATTTTTTTTTTAAAAAAAAATTGAGTTTCAAGGACCATACGAAATGCCGCAAGTGCGGGATTAATAAAGACCTTTCACCAGTCACAATCTAGAAATATAAAATACGCGTTACATCAATCCTTCATTTACTATTTAAATTTTCAAAGAGGAACAAATTAAGAAATGCATGATATCTTGCACTTCTTCAATCGAAAAGAAACAGTACACGGGTTACGGAGAAATAAGTTATATTTTCCAATATACAATACAATGCAGCCTCAGTTATTAGGCGCTATGATAAAGCGTAGTTGCTCACTCAATAGCGTGACTTCCGGCGCAAGGGCCCTGGGAACAAAGTAACTTTGGCGCTACGATTATCATATTATCTGTTCATGGTAACTTTCATTCATCTCCTGTGCGTGTTCGTGCAGGTTTTTTTGCTTCCAGAGATTTTTCGGTATTTAGGGTCCTGAGTAGTGACTCGACCTAGTCATTAAATCACAATTTTTTAACTTTTTAAACTGAACTCATTATCAGAGAGGTGATAAGATTCATCTTATAACACTTACTTACTTACTTAACCAAAAAATATTTACGTACTTAATCACAAAATACTTAATCACAAAGTGAGATATCCGAGTTGCTACTTTTAAATTAATCGTCTCCTTGAAAGGTGCAACTCCTTATCGGCGACTTTGGAACCTTTTGTCATTCATTTTAGATTTCAATTTGGACTGAAGCGAGTAGGTGGCCATAAATCTGTGAGTTATGATTTAAAAATCTGATAAGTGTCAGGTGCATGGCTTCGTAAATTACCTAAATACCGTGAATGCAAAACTTCAGATTTCAAAAATACTGCAACTAGAAGACGTAACACTGGTTATGGCATTTTTAGTTTCTAACATTCAACTGACCAAATCGTTTTTATTTTCCACTTCTTCCAGAACAGGCCGTTTATCTTTGCAATTGAAATTTGTAAAGTTAATATTGCAAGTTGTACGTGGTTGCGTGTCTCTCACTATTGCTATGCTAATACGGAGACAAGCAAGAACATATTTGTCTTTGCTTAAAAATGAAAGCTGAGTGTGTTGATTAACGCAGAGCATTAATGAACTCAGGACATTCAGACTGACGGTGACATGTTCTACTGATTGAGGTCCATTACGAAAAGAGCGTAGCTCGTACTGAAATGATGGATCAATCATTGCTTTGGTGAAAACTGGTGGGCAGTTTTTTGAGGAATACTTCATACAATTTTGCTTTCCTTTTATATAACAAGTTAAGTATCAATTCTACACATGCAATCGTTAACGAAACCTTAATAATGTTTTTGAAAGATATTAAAAAAACGGATAATACTTATTAATGACAAAGAGGTTAGATTGAATATAGGATTTGGTCCTAATGCGTTATAGATTGAAGAGATAAACCGCACGAGACTGTTAAACCTATGGAAGTATGGAATTGTAAAAGGGTGCAGGATTAACAACCCTAAGGCAATACTGCTATATTATGAATTAATTATAAAACTCTGTATTGTAACATGTGGCAAAATAAACTTGTTGAAACTTGGTATCAAATGATACGAACGCAAGGGCAGGGATGAATTCGGGGATATCATTGACTTGTCCCGTGGCCAAGTGGAAAACACGAAATTCTGAACCTACTCTGTAGCGTGCACTATAGCACGTCTCGGCTCCCTTAACCCGTATGATCTGCTAAATGCCATTCACTGGCGTGCCATGAGATAGGAGTCGTATAGAAAATACCAAACTTGACCTCTTTATCTTTCTTTCTTGGCTTCTAAAGTAACTTAAACCCTACTGTCAAGTGGGTTCTAAAACCTCCACTTTTAAAATTTTAAAGCATAAATCGATAAATGTAAGGCCCTGTCCGCACGAGTGCGTTCTCGTTTGGATACGCATACATTTCAATGTGTTTTGGCCCTCTGTCCACACTAAGACGCTTATAGTGTTTCGGCGAAACCGCGTTAATGTTAAAACACTCTCGAATGGGAATCCAAATGAAAATGCATCGAAATGAAAATGATGATGTGATCCGTATCATATGAGTGGTTCCCAGGCTTCGCGCTTATACGAAATCAAAGATGGCGCTTCTTTTGAGCATATTGTTTAAGTTTCGTCACACATACTTTTAAATTCAGCATTCTAGTGTGGACAGTTGAAAGCGGTATTGTAAACACGCAAATGAGAACGCATTAGTGTGAACAAGGCCAAAGTACATGGGTACCTAGCAACTATACTAACCCCCGCCTGGTGAGACACTTGTGTTAGGTCATCCATTCTATCGCTTGACCTTCACTCGGAGTCCTAAGGAGGGGAAGGTACTACTTTGCTTAATATCAGCAAGTGATTGGACCCTTACGACTTCTCGGATAAAGACGTTAAACTGTAGGCTAAGCCGGTCTCGCGATGCTCCATTGGGATAAAAAGAACCTACACATTTACCGAAAAGAGTAGGTTAGGGATCCTTGTGTCGTGATCTTGTCTGTTCTTAGTTCTATTGAGGGCATTGGTTAATATCTTAAATGTATTTGAGCATTATGTAGCGGACTTTCAGAAACCTTAATTGTTAACCCTGCATGATGCTTGCAAAGCGCTTAGCCAGCGAAATATAATAGTTCTATCTTGTATAATAATGAGTAATGGTGAAATCTGAAGACATGTTACTTTGTAGAAGTAAGCGTGACACATTTGGCTAGTGCGCTGCCTTATTTTCTGGATGTCCCCAGCTCAATTCGCGGCGAATCAAATTTATGTTTGTACTTTACTTTTATTCATGTAGCTAGCAAGCGAGAGTAATACAATAACTTTGTGCTTATTACTTATTTCTTAAACTTAATCAAAACCGTGTGTTGTTTAAATATATACGACCTACTAATAAATATTTCTGTATAACTAACTATAAATTGTGTTTCACAGAAATCCAGAAGTAAGTGCAGTCCTAAAGAGGCATAGAAGAGATGGCGATGGACTTGCAACGACGGCCTCGAACCCATCAGGGTGGCTAGGAAGGGGAACGGGACCGACGCAGCAACACCGACCCTCGGGAAAATCAGAAATAAACATGACAGGCTTAACAGAAGTCGAAATTGAGAAACTGAAAGGAAACGCAGGAAATTCCAGTAATTTAGACAGCAAGGGATTCCCCAAGCGGTTTAGTCATTCACGTGGCACCCTGTCACCCACCCACCATCCGCTACACAAAGCTACTGATTTGAAGTCACTCACTATCCACCTTAACATTAACCACGACGGAAAAGTTCTCGGTAAGTCAGACACACATGAATCTGTAAGAGAACACGGAGGAAAGGGTGACAAAAAACCGAACATAGATGAGAATAAACCAGAGCTTGGCGATGATAATCAAACGTCAGGTTGGAAGGTACTTCACACGGAGATTGGAATTGGTACAGCTTGCGGGGCCTTGCTGGTATTTTTTGTGATAGTTGTTTTGTACTGGCGTCGAATGAAAAAGCGCGGCAAAATCGAAGTTGCAGTGTTGCACGCAAATATTCCCACTGATCGATGCTCGACTAAAAAAGCAGAGAAATCAGATCAGGTCTGATGGCCGATCAATGACACTAACAGTGCACCTGAAATGGTATTCTTTGTTGTTTTTAGTTTAATACTGTAGCAGCGTCTTTGTACTTTACTCACAGACTGTTTTAGATCATTATGTTGTGAATAGACACTAGTTATTCGATGATATTCGAGTGGTATATACCACGCACTTAAATTTTCAGCGTCCTTATACAAGGCGGTAAAGTTAGGGGAGGGGGTCCAGATAATGAATCACGGTCTTATTTTGAAAATGAGGACGGCGACGGCAAAGAACAATAGTAAATACGATAACCACGCGTTGGAATGCATCGAGCTGATCACCTGCACGTTGTTGTCGCAAGAAGCAGAATGTGAAAAAGACCTATTCTGGAGTTCTTGGGATAACATTTGTTTTTATTATAATAATTACAATTTCCTCAAATCTGATTGGCCCATTCTGAATTCTATTTTTCCCTAATCGACTTTGAAAACTATCCGACAACAAAACTCTGTTATCGGCTATACTTGTTATCGGCTACCTGTCATCGGGACAGTTGAATGAACCAATCACAATCCGGGCTTCAGGATTTCTGACCAATCAGTAACAAGTAGTGATAACAGACAAATATGGACTCCACTCAGTGCTATTACCATTACAAATGTTATGAAAATTAGAAAAAAGTGTTTTTATCTGCAAAGATTTTTTCTTTCAGTTTAGTTTTTAGAAGTTGTGATCATTATAATAAATTGGTAATAGGACTTTGCACTCATCAAATTTTATTAATCACACGTAATGATAACGGACCTAATTGGACTCCACTCAGTCCTATTACCATTACTTATTTTTTCTAAGAGGGCACGGTAACATATCCTGCAATTTGATTGGTTCTCAGAGCAGTCCATATTTTCTTATCTCTGCCCACGGTCGTGGTAACGCTTTCGTGAGTTTTTCTCCTTGTGTTTACAACCAGGTTCTATAAACACAATTATCAACTCTTACGAATAATTCCGATTATTTCAGAACACTTCCGAAGATTTTCTAAAAATGTTTGAAAATCGCAAAAATATGTTAAAACGGTTTTAAACCATTTCCGAAGTTTTCCGAAGATTTCCGAAAACTTTCGGATAGTTCCGATGATTTCCGTAGACGTAGGCGTGGGATAAATTGCCAGAAGTAAAAAAAGTTATATAATAAGCAAATTATTAACCTCGCTTGCTCAGTCTGTATGTAAAAATATCAGACCTCGGTCTTTGTGTTCGAACCTTGCTATCATGCTACGCTCGGTCCATGCAGTCGAGACCTCGGTCTGATATTTTTCCATACAGACCTCGCGTTCGGTTAACTTTTACTCTTCTTCCTGCAGTTCACAAAGCTTAGAGCGAAGAAAACAAAATCCTAATAATCCGCAGAACGGGGTAAAGAGCAAATCAGAAAAACATATTTTTTAGAATTAGGAAACACAGACTTATAGTTAAAGCAAAACAAATCACACAAGTGCAAGTTTTCGGAAACCCCCAATAACGGATGTTGGGCCCGTTTTTGACCCAATAGGCAATACTGAACGGGTCACGAAAAAAACCTTTATTAACTTGATAGAAGCCCTTAGGCGTGTGCGTATATGGAGAAAATACAAGTGACAAGCAATATTTTCCATGCCGTATCCCACGAGAAATTATTGATTAATTAATTATTCCCATGCGCTTGTCACAAAAAGTATACGGAAAGTATAAGAAGTTTATCCATGCTTATTATTTAGTATAAATCTACTAGCGTTCTATTACCAATGCTGTTCTCTGATTGGCTACCCTACTCACTATCTATTCGGTGATAGATAGTGAGTAGCGATTGTCAACAAAATGGCGGCCGCTCCTTCGAGGTTTTGAAGTGTGAGTGAAGACGATTTGGATAATTTACTAAAATCGACAGCCTTTTTTTTGAACGACAAGTAGATTTATACTAAAACAATTAGATTATTCGCTCGCGATTTCTATCGCGTGATAGTTGATGAGGGCGAAGCCCTCATAATCTAATTGTTAAATAGAATCTGATGAAACACCAGGATTTCTTGTTTTACTAAAAAGTCATATCTTCATCACGCGCAGTGAAGATACTATTTTATCATTCACGTGTGAGGATATCATGGTTGTCATGACTTCTTCAGTCTCAGCCAAACAGAAATTACCATCACAGCATCATATCACCCACGTTTCCTTTTTTAATTAATAATTATTAATTCATTATTAATTCAGAAGTAATAATTATTAATAATGTTAATCATAATTAATAATAATTAATAATAGTAATCATTTTTATTAGTATTTATATCATTAATTTATAAATTTAATAATCAGTAATGAATATTTCATCGCTGTCTATATAATAAACATAATATTACATATTCGCTCATGGATAAGAATTTATTCTTCTCGTGTTGAAGTTGATAACAACTTGACCACTCGAAGATAAAATTTGTATAAACACGCGGGCATCTATTTACATGTTCTTTGAGTCAGTGGAGTGTTTAAAAATATATATGTAAATGCCAGAAGATATGTCTTTGATTTTTGAACCTTTCTCAACGAATTACTTTGAAAAGATATAAAATTTATCACAATTGTGACATTCATCATCACATTATGCTGCAGTGTGCAGCGTGTTGTAGCAGCTTATTTTCTTTTTAAAGAGTTTTCATTCTGAGCAAAATAACATTTTGTTTAAAAATTTCTGGTTTCAACGGGGTTTTTTGTATGACAAAACTAGTTACATTATAACAAGCGCTCGTAAATTTGTAATTTCCTGATACTAATTTATCACCAAGTAGTATGACATCAAAATGTAAAATATATCAAACTTAAAAAACTGATTTTAGCCAAATCATCTCACTCGTAAAACGTTTTCGTGAGCGATAGATCTTGCCATAACCAAAGGAAACAAACGAAGCTAAACTTTAGATTTGGCCAAGATTTTGTTTCTCATCTATTGAAATAACTCAAGAAGCTGGACCTAATAGTAATAAAGGTACAAACATATTCAGCAATTATTTTCAGGATAAAATTCAAAACTGGAACTTCTCATTCATGCATCAGATGCATCATAGCTGAAAAATTGAAATCATCTCCTCACCTCAGTTAAACGTTGTTTAAAAGTAACCTTCGTCGAAAATTTCAAACACGGTTCAAGATGGAAACGAGATGGAAAAGATCTCAGACAAAACAAGATTATTTGTAATTTCAATAGATTACCTTGACGTAAAATGCACAACGAGAAGCGTTTGACTAACGTATGATTTTCAGTAAAAACCACTATGCACACGTGCATGACGTGAACGTCACAAAGAAGATATACTTTGAACACTTCTCAGTGCATATATATACAACAGGGTTGCTTCACCTCGTGCTTCCCAAATGCTTCTCTCGTGCTGCCCAGACATGACAGACATGTTTCAGGCAGAATCTTGAATTCCATTTACATTTTGACAAATATGTACATCTTTAGCTTACTTCAACCTTTTAAACTGTATTGTTTAAAGCGTCAGGTTGACCCCTTACTTTCTTAAAATAAGAATGAATGCAGTGAGAATATACTGCATATACATAGCCTAAACCCGCCTTGTAATAAGCAAAATAGTTTTAACGTAACTAAACTCTGATCGAGGAAAAAATTAAAGAACGTAATTATTAGGCGCCGTGGGCGATATTGTGAAATATATAAATTTAGAGAAATATATGTATTGTAATTAAAATAAATTTGTAAAATAAAGAAATGCTTTCATGCTGTATCTTGTATTTTTGCAGTTTTGTTGGAAGAATGTTTACATAGATTCAAAACAGTCTCCCAGGGTAAAGTATACGCATCCAAAACAATTGGATTTTAGATTTATAATTTCGGTTTAAAACTTTGCACTTTGGATTCCTAAGTTTTCGTATTTCCCCAATTAAAAGTGCCGTGCGTGAATTCCATAATGATTAAGTCTTGAATAGTCTGTACAACTGAGGAGATATGAAAAGCGAAAAAGAAGTTTTTCTTTCCGTGATGGTCAGCCGGAAATTAGCAGGAAGGCTCCAAGGGGTATAACTTTCCACTAATTGGTAAAGACCTGGGCCGCAGGGTACTATGGCCAGGAGGACCACCCCATTGGGGATGACGAAAGTAGAACCAAAGAAGACAACGTAGCATCAAAAAATAAATACTCAGAGGTACATGAAACTGGCTGCTACAGAGCTTAGACAAACAACAAGAGATCCTCATTCACACTCAATTAAAATATGTTCTCCATCATTAAATCTTTGGCAATATATTGAATTTTGTGGGCACACGGCGGTATAAATTTGTTATAACAGAACATCTACAAACTTAACACGTACTGTACTTTTTAAATCTGTTATCAAGTATTCGAGTAAAACTTGAAACATGGCTGGGCGCATCAAAGCACATAACATATATTTGTAATAAACACTGCTGGGTGCATTATTATAAGCCTTTTCTACTGGCCAAAAGCCTAAATAAACTTTAAGTCGGTAAAGCTTAGCCAATAAACAATTCGTTGTAGACCGCGTTGCATTTTCATATAGTTTCCGGCATTTCAGAGTTAAGTTCTGTCAAACTTGTCAAATGTACGCCGATGATTATTTGTCCATTTCTTAGTCACTGGAGTATCTCGTGACGTACAACAGCAGCTGCTTAGTAACAATCTTTGTGCATGTTTGGTGTATAGTGACCTAGAATCAGGAGACGAGCTTTACTTTACTTCATACACATTTTATGTTGTGATAAGAATAGGAACAACAATCTCAAATTGTTCTATAAACAACCTAAGATATGAAGAACAATGGTGGCCAGACTCTTGTTCAGGGGTGCGTTGAGATGTAGGTTAGGGGAGGGGGGAGGGGATTGAAAATAAAATGAGCACCCTGATAAAGGTAGCCAGGCTACAAGCACTTAGCGACGACGACGTTTATTGAATGGTATTTAAAAAAAAGTAAACGTCGATTAAATTATATTAATTAATTAAGTAATTAAGTAGACGGACAAACTCTTTATAAACAAAAAAATTAGGTTGCAATCAGTCAAATTATACTGGTCTTATGAAAAATTTAAGAGAGCAATACTCCAAATACCTATAATAATGGCTCTGTTTTGTCTTGTTCGACATTTTGTATAGGCCGTAGTTCAGAAGGGCCGAATCGAATTCAAATGAGGTATAGAACAAAGGAATTTGCTCATTTGCATTCCGGTTCGGCTTGAGAAACGAGAAATAACAATGACAAAAACATACGGTTGCTGTGCTTTCGTGTCCAAACTCCTTGGCAAGACCATTTCTAAATTAAAAGACAAGCTTTTTGATATAACAGTTATTTTTCGAAAACGGAAAAGTCGAGAAGTTCCTTGAACAGTTGTGACAAAATGACAGTCATAGGGAAACCGGGATTTTTTTATCAAACAATATAAACAGGAAATGAGATGCTGTGAGCTAGTCACGCGCTTGTGATCTGACCTCTACTATCCTGACCAAACAGCCAAAAATTTATCTGAACAAACATTCACGGCTTCTTGTTGCAATTCAGTACCAGCTGGTGCGTTATTTGTTCTCGAGTTTTATAGAACATTGCTAAAACAGCAATTTCGACTGCAGCAAGTTTCAACTGCCACAAAGAGGACAGCTACCAGATCAATTGAAAATGTTTGAAAGGATATTCTCCAAGGTTTTCATTACATTTCTGTTGGCCACAGCAGCATCAAAGAGAACACGTAAGTACAGATATAGAGTATTGTCATAACACGAGTTTAATTCTGCGATTTTAACAGCAGAAATTTCTAACACTGATGAATAATTAGAAAATAAACGGACAATGCCAAATGGCAAAATTATGGCTAACTTCCAAGAATTAATGTCGAATAGATCTGCATTCTTGCAACTTAAGATCCAAAGCAAAATGTGTTCGAAAGGTATAAAAGAAGTCCCACGTTTAATTTTTCATTTTCCACCTAAAACTACTAAAAACCCGAACACCACCATCTGAAAATCATTCCATCATTCTGAGACAAAATTATTTTGATACATCGCCTCTGAGTTCGACAGCACTTCCGCTATTTCACTTTCACTTTGTAGTACACTCTTTCTTAAAGTTAAACAATCTTTTATTTCTGGCTAATTGGGCGGAAATTATTCTTGTACATATTCTCAGAACTTTACACGGCAGTGAAGATTGTTTATATTTGTTTAGTTTAATATAATAATCTATTAAGTTTCTGATCAGACTCGAATTGGCCGTCAAGGATGATGTGAGATCTACGAGTATTATATTTCAGTTTGAGTCTTCAGGATGTATGATCAGTGGATTGCCGTATGACTCCTAGGCGTTCATACGCTGTATATTACATAAGACGTGGGGGAGTATCGGTTACCCCAGTCACGAGAGTTAACCGCTCAGCTAAATTTCTATGTATTAGACCAGAGCAGAGGATTAGTTTTTATTGTGTTGTGATTTTGCATTTATTTTCATTTTTATCAAGATTTCAATCCTTTCCTAGATCTTCGGAAATATTGTTAAAATTATTATCAAACTTTCTCCGATTTTAGCGACTATGGGGAAACAAGAATTTAATATTATTACCGTAACCATCACCATCACCACCACCACCATCATCATCATCATTATCATCATCATCATCATCATCATCACTATCATCACCACCACTATCACCATCATTACCACCACCATCATCATCATCATCATCATCATCATCATCATCATCATCACCATCACCACCACCACCATCATCACCATCATAATCATCACCATCACCACCACCACCATCATTATCATCATCATCGTCATCATCATCACTATCATCACCATCACCATCACCATCACCATCATTACCACCATCATCATCATCACCACTACCGCCACCACTATCACCGTCATTACCACCACCATCATCATCATCACCATCACCACCATCAGCACCATCATGATCATCACCACCACCACCATCACAATCACCATCATCATTATCATCATCATCACTATCGTCACCACCATAATCACCATCATTACCACCATCATCATCATCATCATCATCATCACCACCATCATCGCCATCACCATCATGATCATCATGATCATCACCACCACCACCATCACCATCACCACCATCATCATCATCACCACCATCATCATCACCATCACCACCACCTTCACCATCACCTTCACCATCACCACCACCACCACCACCATCATCACCATCACCTTCACCATCATCATCATCACATCATCATCACTATCACCACCATCAACATCTGATGATGATTACCACCAATGCCACTGCCACCGCCACTACGATCACCATCATTAATCGCCATCACCAAGAGTTGTAAATTGAATACTGCAATAAAGTATTGAATATCGTCAGAGAAAAGTAATCAATGCAATAATGCAACAATGACTTAAAACTCTTGCTAGGAAGACAACATTTTATCGTAAATACTTTAGATGCAATACCTACTGGTCACCTCAGCCATAAATTTTTATATCTTTACATGTCAAGAGAACAGCTCTATTGTTTCTACCTGTATATTAATGAGAAAAAGAAGCTATATATATTTGAAAGCAAATAACTTGTTCATCGATAATCTGATATTAAACAGAACGTTGCACGGGTACTTGAAGATACGAATTTTGTCTTTTAGTGTTGAAAATCTTTCACTCGCTTACTCGTTGAATATTTTTTCAACATTCGAAGTCGGAGAAACTTTAAATAGGCTTATGCCAGGTCTGATGGTAGCAGAAACTATTCTTATAATGGGGACTGGAGTATCTTTCGATTATCAGCAAGAAACTGAAGGGTGCAGTTCAATCTGTGTACCCCGTAATAGACTATCAACGCCCAAACCCCTCCCCTTCCCTCCCCTTCCACATATTGCTTTCATGTTGTACTGTTAATTGTGTTTTATTTTGTTTTTCTTTTTGGACAACTGCAGTCAAACCCAAGGCGTCGCAGCTGTTGGTCGGTTACTGGGGACAAAACTCTGCTGGTCCAAGCTTTGGTCCCTCTCGCTATGAAAAACCATTATCGGTTTTCTGCAAGAATTCTAAGTTCGATATTTTCATAATAGCCTTCATAGACATGCTGTTTGATCCGAGGAATAAAAGTAAGACTTCGTTCTTATTTAAAAGTTTGTGTACTTTTACCTTTCACTGATTAGGCTAAAGAGTTATTTAGACAAAAATGTCTCACAGATGTGGTTTAATTTCAGGATTGAAATATATAAAAGTAAATAAATAAATAAAATAGATACTTCATTTAACGTCAACAGATCATTTCACAGTTCCCAAAAGGTAACCTGGCCTGAAACATGAAACCGAGGCTAAGGCTGGTCTGGCACAGTTAGAGAAGTGGAAATAATAGACCTACTAATCAGTGTCTTTCATGTGATAACATTTTCATTTCTCTAACTGTTCCAGCTCAGCTTAGCCTCGGCTTCACGTAGAAGCCAGGAACTGTGAAATAGTCTATTGGACAGGAAGTTGTTGCCGTATCTTCCTATCCACAGGCTGTTGTTTAGTCGATCGACGGCTCACATCTTGAAGTGAAAGTCGATCATGCGGAGGGAAACAAACCGGAGTACCGGAGAGAAACCCTCGGAGTCTGATTAAGTTTGACAAACCTCTGCCCATCTTCGGAGCCTACGATTCGATTCGAGGCGCGAATAATGATAAATTATTGGAGGTACGCTTTTTCAGCGGTTTCATTCATTGCGCATATGAGCCATATTATCCCTTTTTGCCTTTCCTAACTTCTCCTAACATAACTCAAACAAGATAATATAACTGGTAATGAGAAGTAAGGAATTGATCAAATTGAATAAGCGGTAAACAAATACGAAACTCCCGCCAACTTTACATCAACAACAATAGTAACAGTAGTAGTAGTAGTAGTAGTAGTAGTAGTAGTAGTAGTAGTAGTAGCAGTAGTAGTAGTAGTAGTAGTAGTAGTAG
>JAOCPT020525690.1:0-11715 GCA_026546935.2 Palythoa grandiflora
ATTTCCCGCGCGCCGCCATCTTGAAATGTGACGTAATACGGTTGCAGTGCCAGGTTCCACTCTCGATCAAAACAAAACCAATGAACGAGTGGGAGTCTGGCACTGCAACCGTATTACGTCACATTTCAAGATGGCGGCGCGCAGGAAATTTAAATTATCGAAATAATCAAAGCAAAACGCTCGGCTTAGGCTATATACAGATAATTATTAGATGTGAGCGGCTGATATGGACACAAGGTAAAGAAAAGTCTTATTTAACATTAATATTGTTGGACAGCGGAGGATCCCTTTAAAGACTTTACACGTCAGTTTCAGGTGATAACTTGACGGCAATATATCGATTTGGCGGTATATAATCGACAGAGAAATCATCTGATCCAATATCTTCGGAGGAGGTTGAAGGACCAGAGCTTAACTTTGTTCTCCACAGATCACCTGAGCTGTAAAGCCGATGCCACGGCCGCAATCGGTTCGCGGGTACACCTGATTTGTCTAAAGGGAAACTTGACGAAAGTGACAGTTTTGAAGGGGCCACCGGTCCGTTGCTCGTGCGCCGCTTTCCTTGTGGTGAATCAAGGAGATGCGTTTCGGAATCTACAGAACGATCAGAATCTGTAGACTTTTTACTTTGGGCTCTACTAACAAATTTACTAGTGGACAGCTGCACTTCTTTGTAAGAAAGTCCCGGGGCGTCGCTAGCACAATGGTCATTGGACGGCGTCTCTTTGTAGCTCGTGTCGATTAAGGCGATGATGTCTGTATAAGATTTTGAACAATCGTCTTTATCATTCAACTCATTTTGGTCTTCCTCCGTAATCAGCTCTTTCAAATTGGAATCGATCTTTGCTGGTATCTTTACCTCCCCCACCAAGTTGGTTTCAACTTTTTCTGCGTTGCAAGGTTCCGTCTCCGTAACATGAACATCTATCACAACACTCTCCGGTAATTTTGTATCAGCTGTTCCCACTTCTTCATGTTCGACCCGAATCTCCTTACTATCACTAATTTCTTTCATTTCAATAAGCTCGTCACCAGTGTCTGTCAACAATGCCGCGTCCGCTCCTAACACGGTTTCAGCTCCTTCATTTCCTGACGTCACACAAGCAGCGGCACCTCGTTTAAAACGGACCCCGATCTTGTATGGCCCCCGTGCAGCGAGTTTTCTCCCCCTCAGTGTAGTTCCACGTTGATGCCCAAAAGGTAATGTTAAAGAGTCCAATGAGGGATTCTTTTCACCCTGTTCGACTGAGCTCTCGAACGAACGTTGCTTGCACAATAACCGTTTTCTTCTTTTCTCAGTAGCGCCCATAGTGGGAGATGATTGGTTTGGGGAGGTTTCGTCCGATTCTTCCGAGAACGTCACCGTCTTTTTCAGTTTAAGACTGTCTTGTTGCTTTATTTCTACTAGTTTTGTTCCTTCGATGGAGTCGCGTTCGTCAGATGTAGTAGTTTTAGTTTCACTGCAATTCAAAAGACAATAAAATCTTAGTGACCGGTCTTCTTTAAATTGTACTAGATTTAAAACATCTGTTAATGAAAGCTTTTTTTTAATTTTATAATGTCTTTTGTATATCGTTTCTTGATTTGTCCGTTGAGTATTAAAATGCATATTATCTTTAAGATAATTACTTGGAAACGTTATGACAAGAAAGTTTCCAATGCAAGCCACGGTCGTGCTGCTTTTTGGCGCTAGATTTCTCCATCTGTCAGTGGAACTTTGAACTTTGATGTTTACCTCCTTCTTTAGTTAAATAACTAATACTGGAAGGTGCATAAAATAGAAACTACAAATAATCTTGGAAGTGCAAGTGTAATAACATCAAAACAGTGTAGATAATATAGTGCACATATTATAATTGATATGTGCAGGTACTAAAATGTTATATTTTAAAAACAAGTTTAGTTCAGACACGCTATAAACGTTTCAAATACAGGAGAGGTGTCATAGAACGTATGGCTGGGTAGATAGAGTCGTTAAAGGTTTTAAGCGACGGAGCATTTATTATCTGTTCTGGGAGCCTGTTCCTAACTCGGATAGTGCGGATGTAGAAGAAGGAGTAGCTGAAGTTGAGAACATTACATTGTGGTTGGCAGAACATACCATTGTGCCTTGGAAAACAGCATCTAATTAGTTAGAAGTATTGACGTGCTTTTGTCGTGTCTTTCGTTACTCCCACTGACCGACTATCGTGTACTGTACTGTATTGTAATGCATTTGCCTTTTCTTTTAAAACCCTCAAAAGAAAACAGCTTCGTTTATAAACTCTTACCTTGTCTTCAGTTCAGTATCAAGGCGCCCGCGAGGTGGCGGGTTTAAAATCAGCGGTCTCAAGGAGGGTTTTTCTTCCTTCTCCTGCAAAGCTCGCTTCTCTCGGAGCGCCGACAGCTCGTCTAGAAAGCGTTCAGTGTACGCTTTACGGCAGCAAATCTCCAGCTGAGGCTTCTGGACTTTTTCCAGTATCAATCGCCTCAGATTAGTCTCGGCTCCAGTATTGTGAGAAACTGCCATCAACTGTACGTAAAGCGTACAAAAGCTAATATTAATTTGTAATTTTACATCTATATTCTAAATTATGCTATTTCACACCAGCTATAAAAGTAGATTAATATAAAAACCGATAACAATATTGCAATAAATACTTATAGCCATAAATACTAAATATACAGTAAATATTGTGTGCCCAACTCAGTTGCAGTTGCGAAGGCGCAGCTCAACGAGGTCAAACCAAAAGCAATCATACCATCCCCTCCCCCCTCCACTTGAGGAAGGGTATGCCTAAATTCTGACAATAATTGATGATGATGATGACGACGATGATGATGCCTTGGAAGTTAAACTGATTTACCATCTTTAGTGATGATGATGATGATAATGATGATGATGATTGGAAGTTAAACTGATTTATCATCTTCAGTGATGATGATGACGATGATGATGATGACGATGATGATGATAATGATCATGATGATAATGATCATGATGATGATTGGAAGTTAAACTGATTTACCATCTTCAGTGATGATGATGATGATGATGATAATGATAATGATGATAATTGGAAGTTCAACCGATTTACCATCTTTAGTGATGATGATGATGATTGGAAGTTAAACTGATTTATCATCTTCAGTGATGATGATGATGATGATGATGATGATGATGATTGGAAGTTAAACTGATTTAACATCTTCAGTGATGATGATGATGATGATGATGATGATGATTGGAAGTTAAACTGATTTATCATCTTCAGTGATGATGATGATGATGATGATGATGATTGGAAGTTAAACTGATTTAACATCTTCAGGATAATGATGATGATGATGATGATGATGATGATGATTGGAAGTTAAACTGATTTAACATCTTCAGTAATGATGATGATTGGAAGTTAAACTGATTTACCAACTTCAGTGATGATGATGATGATGATGATGGTGTTGATTGGAAGTTAAACTGATTTAACATCTTTAGTGATAATGATGATGATGACGATGATGATGATGACTGGAAGTTAAACTGATTTACCATCTTTAGTGATGATGATGATGATGATAATGATGATGATGATTGGAAGTTAAACTGATTTACCATCTTTAGTGATAATGATGATGATGATGATGATTGGAAGTTAAACTGATTTACCATCTTCAGTGATGATAATGATGACGATGATAACGATGATGATGATTGGAAATTAAACTGATTTACCATCTTTAGTGATGATGATGATGATGATAATGATGATGATTGGAAGTTAAACTCATTTACCATCTTTAGTGATGATGATAATGATGATGATTGGAAGTTAAACTGATTTAACATCTTCAATGATGATGATGATGGTGATGATGATGATTGGGGGTTAAACTCATTTACCATCTTTAGTGATGATGATAATGATGATGATTGGAAGTTAAACTGATTTAACATCTTCAGTGATGATGATGATGATGATTGGAAGTTAAACTCATTTGCCATCTTTAGTGATGATGATAATGATGATGATTGGAAGTTAAACTGATTTAACATCTTCAGTGATGATGATGATGGTGATAATGATGATTGGGGGTTAAACTCATTTACCATCTTTAGTGATGATGATGATGATGATGATGATGATTGGAAGTTAAACTGATTTAACATCTTCCGTGATGATGATGATTGGAAATTAAACTGATTTACCATCTTCAATGATGATAATGGTGATGATGATGATTATGATGATGATGATTGGAAGTTAAACTGATTTACCATCTTTAGTGATGATGATGATGATGATGATGATTGGAAGTTAAACTGATTTATCATCTTTAGTGATGATGATGATGATGATGATCGGAACTTAAACTGATTTATCATCTTCAGTGATGATGATGATGATGATGATTGCAAGTTAAACTGATTTAACATCTTCAGCAATGATGATGATTGGAAGTAAAACTGATTTACCATCTTCAGTGATGATGATAATGATGATGATGATTGGAAATTAAACTGATTTACCATCTTTAGTGATGATGATGATGATAATGATGATGATAGGAAATTAAACTGATTTACCATCTTTAGTGATGATGATGATGATGATTGGAAGTTAAACTGATTTACCATCTTTAGTGATGATGATGATGATGATGATGATGATTGGAAGTTAAACTGATTTACCATCTTTAGTGATGATGATGATGATGGTGATGATTGGAAGTTAAACTGATTTATCATCTTCAGTGATGATGATGATGATGATTGGAAGTTAAACTCATTTACCATCTTTAGTGATGATGATGATGATGATAATGATGATGATTGGAAGTTAAACTGAGTTACCATCTTTAGTGATGATGATGATGATTGGAAGTTAAACTGATTTACCATCTTTAGTGATGATGATAATGATGATGATAATGATGATGATTGGAAGTTAAACTGATTTACCATCTTCAGTGATAATGATGATTGGAATTTAAACTGATTTAACATCTTCAGTAATGATGATGATTGGAAGTTAAACTGATTTACAAACTTCATTGATGATGGTGATGATGATAATTGGAAGTTAAACTGATTAACATCTTCAGTAATGATGATGATGATGATGATGATGATGATTGGAAGTTAAACTGATTTATCAACTTCAGTCTTAAGTTAGATGAGAATAAAAATCGACTTCTTCCTAAGCAAGCGAGTAAAAAGAGTCTTCAGTTCAACTAACCTTGGTCTGGACGAGTGGTGCCAACAGGAGGAACAGCGGCGTTCGGTGAGACACGACAAAATGAATGAAATCCCACAAAGGTAGACAACCTGAAACGGATAACAACAGATGGATAGACATCGACTGAGTGTTTACTAGATTAATAAAGAGATTTGTTAAAATCTTCAAAATGTTATTTTGTTTTGTTTGTTCTTCTGGAAAACAGCTTCACTTCCAGTGTCTTTTAACCAATTAACTCAACAGAAGGCCAAAACAATAATTGACGAGTACATTACACGCGTTATGTACACAAGAATGTGCTTTTGGGGCTGTAACAATGGCATTTACTTCCTTTTGCCTCAATTTAGAACCTGCTACTTCACTTATCTAACACCCCCGTCAAATTCTTCCCCTAAAAACTGGGTTAGTGCTACTGTGTGAGTACGAAATTACAGGAGTATTCAAGGAGTATTAAAGGAGTATTCAAGGAGTATTGAAGGAGTATTGAAGGAGTATTCAAAGAGTATTCAAGGAGTATTCAAGGAGTATTAAAGGAGTATTCAAGGAGTATTAAAGGAGTATTCAAGGAGTATTCAAGGAGTATTAAAGGAGTATTCAAGGAATATTCAAGGAGTATTAAAGGAGTATTCAAGGAGTATTCAAGAAGAGAACGGATGTCTTCAAGGAGTGCTCTTAGCACCTGAACTTAATTCGTTTGGAGGATTCTCAAGCAGTTGTTAACCAAGAGTGTTAAAACATGCTTCAAAATGCCTCCCTCTAAATGAAATGATTTAAAAGAAACAGACAGATACATTAACTGGTTCAACAATAACCAAACAACGAAAATTTATTGATGACGTAATTTGTTTCCAAAAGTTAACAGTACAAAAATTCAAGGACTTGAAGGAGTTTTCAAGGAGTTTTAGTAGAAATTCATATTTTCGGGGACTTTTCAAGCGCCCTTGAAAACTTAAACTAAATTCCAGGAGTATTCAAGGAGTTCAAGGAGTAGCACGAACCCTGTAAAAATTACACATACAAACTAACAAATGCACACACACATCACTTCTACCTGTCTCTTTTTTGTCTGCCCGTCCCTCCTTATCTATCTGTCTACCTGTCTACCTTCCAATCTAATGAAAAAAGTGCAAGGCCTCCAGAACTGAGTAACAACAATAATCACTGGAGCCACATACACCATGAGCTCCAAAGAGGCTTTAGAAAAGCTTGAGTGGCTATCACTGAAGTAAAGAAGAAGTGAACAAAAGTCAAGTATGCTGTACAAATTTGCTAATTAGCACTCAAATACATGGTGCAAAATGTATTTTGAGAGTTTAAAGGAAGCGCAGTCTCTAAAGTATTTTATGAATCAGCTAAGGAAGCACTTGCATCGACAAAAACATTTAACATCTTTTTATAGTTTATTGTATAACTTTCTATTTATCATATACCTAATTATTATTATTATATTATTATATTATTATTATATAAGTCACGGCTGGCATGAAAAACAGAATTTGTGCGAATTTCCAAATTTTTATGTAACAACCATGGATAATTAAAGTTGTCTTATCTTACCTGTCTGACTTTCTGTCTGCTTATCTGTTGCTCTGACTACCTGTTTTTCTTCTATCCGTCTGTCTGTCTGCCAGCCCAACTACCAATTTGTCTGTCTGTCTGTCTGCCCGACTACCTGTTTATCTGTTTCTCTATCTGTCTAGCTATCGATCTGTTTGTTTTTCTGTCTATCTGCCTGTCAACAACAACAAAAACTTTTACCGTCTCCCTTGCTATAATGATATTACGATTGATAATATCCGCTTTATTTTGTGATAACACAGCTACAGTATATCAGGCTTACCAAAGGAAAGAATTACCTACCCATGTTGTTATCAACAACTTTCTGGATTGCCTGGAAAATCCTGTAATACTCAGAGGCCAGTAGGTCTTCAAAATTCACCATTAGCATCTTAACTCCTAAAGATATACGATGACCAGAAATGAGTAAAAAACAGACCTTGGTAATTAAGATACCATGCCATAACAACTATCTAAAACTGAATCTGAATCTAAGCTGAATCTGAATCTGAAACTGAATCTGAATATGAATCCGGCTGAAACTGAATATGAATTTGAATCTGAATATGAAACTGAATCTGAATCTGAAACTTAATTTGAATCTGAATTTGAATCTGAAACTGAATATGAAACTGAATCTGAAACTTAATTTGAATCTGAATTTGAATCAGAATTTTAATCTGAATCTGAATTTGAATCTGAAACTGAATATGAAACTGAATCTGAAACTGAATTTGAATCTGAATATCAAACTGAATCTGAATCTGAATATTAAACTGAATTTGAATCTGAATTTGAATCTTAATCTGAATCTGACACTGAATACGAAACTGAAACTGAATCTGAAACTGAAACTGAAACTGAATTTGAAACTGAATTTGAATCTGAAACTGAATATAAACCTGAATCTCAATTTGAATCTGAAACTGAATCTGAAACTTAATTTGAATCTGAATATTAAACTGAATCTGAATCTGAAACTGAATTTGAATCTGAATTTGAAACTGAATATGAATTTGAATCTGAATCTGAAACTTAATTTGAATCTGAATTTGAATCTGAAATTGAAACTGAATTTGAATCTGAATATGAAACTGAATATGAATCTGAAACTGAATATGAATATAAAACTGAATCTGAACCTGAAACTGAATTTGAATCTGAATCTCACTATATCACTTACTGTCAGCAAAGTCCATAGGACATCACGCCAACACTAAAATAATTTTGTTTTCATTAAATATGAAATTAAAACAATACATTAATAATTAATTAATCAATTAATAGAAAAATTAGAATAAAAATAGGAGAATGAAAACAAATTAGTTAAGAAACAAAGTGGGGAAAAATACATCTCACCTAGGTAGGCTGCCTTATAAAGGGTATCAGGAATCGATTCCACGGTACCGCCAGATAGATCTGGACTTACAAATGTCAGAGGCCTTGTCAAGTCAATGTCGTCACAAGCCAATGACAATCTCATCGGAGGGGACCCCGGAGAGGAACTATTTTTTGTTGTTATTACTTGCAGAAAACAGGTCAGCGCGTAGGTCAAGTCCTCTGGGGACAGCTTTGGCGTGTCTGAAAAAAGAATGGACGTCTTTCATAAATGGCGGCGATATTAATATTCTTTTGTCTTCATTCAAATTTGCCCGGCTAGCCTAGCTTTGGGTAACATATTCTTTTGAAAGTTTAACCCAAGAACGAGGCTAACCAGGCAAATTTGAATGTAGATAAAAGAATATTAAAATCGCCGCCATTTATGAAAGAGGTCTATAGCAGTTAATGCAAACTGTCCGGTTGCGCTACCGTACAATCACAGAATGCGTTAATAAACAAATGAAGTGAACACAGATAACAAACCAGTATTCCTTTCAAACTTGTGGTGAACTTATAGCTAAGTAATTCTAACAAAACCACCGTACAAGTTCTTGAAGTCGTAAAAACGTGCTCAAACTTACGGAAAAGAACTTTCATCGTTCCATACAATATGTGTTTCTGAATTGAGGTTGTACTTATGTATCTCGCAGATTCATATGATTGTTGAGATACCTGTCTTCAAAGATTACGGTATTTTTGTGACAACGGTGCAAATTTGAACGACTGCAGCCGACGTTTCAAGAGGGATTTAAATGTCTTCTACTTTTTAAGAATCTTTTATAGACCAGCCAGCCAGGGTTTTCCTTTTCTGGTATACAACACACCCATATACTCTTAGGTGCCAATCTAAAAACAGGGGGGAAGAAAAGGAGGAAAACCCACTGACTGAATCTGTCTGAGCAGCCAAGGATTTTAGGGGAGGAAGGGAGGCATGGTTTGCGCAGTACCAGCTTCTGCTAGCGGCTAACCTGTGATGGATTAGTGTCCCATCCAGGGGGAGTCAACGACTCTCATCCGCTTAATACTTAGCACCGGCTCCAATGGGTCACTTAGGCTCGTTAAAGCTTTTTTTAGCTTTAGGGGGGCGATGGAGGGGCATGTTCATAACAATATTCTTACATGAAAAAAGGACCATGATTTTACAACATGAAAAAAATGAATCCAAAATCTTTGACTCAAAAGAGGAGAAACATGTATAAGTTCACATCATAATTGCTCACCATGTTTTCCCGTGCCTAATCGAACCAATATCGGCAAAAGAACCCGCAGAAACACTTTCTCTGTCCTTGTGGGGCTACCAAACGAAGTTGTGCCTCCACACACTTCCCTGAGTGTACAGGCATCTCTAAGTGAGCACATGAGTCGGGCAGACAGCTTCACTACAGTGGCGCTAAAGAACTTGGGAGGCTCAAAGAAAGGACACCATGGTAAACTAACTGAGATGCTGGTGGCTGTCGAGGGCCGCTCTTGGAGAACCATACTCATACACGTACTGACCAGAGACTGGAACAGGAAGTGGGAGCAATTCATTTAGTTACAGGTTAACTTAGGAGTTTCTGCGCTTCCGCTAATTAGTCACCAGAAAAGTGTAACGGAAGTGTTACATAACACAGCGCTGTAGCGACAAAAATGACATAGATGTGACATGCCTTATTTATTGCTGTCGAGGGAAGCGAGAAAGCCTCCTATTCTTTTGTATATGTACAGTTCCAGCGTGAAGTTTATCGGGAATGTCCGGATCCCCGGTCAAAAGGACTAGTAACGAGTTTTTTGTTCGGATCCCCGGTCAAAAGGACTAATAACGAGTTTTTTGTCCGGATCCCCGGTCAAAAGGACTAGTAACGAGTTTTTGTCCGGATCCCCGGTCAAAAGGACTAGTAACGAGTTTTTTGTTCGGATCCCCGGTCAAAAAGACTGGGTTCCGAGTGCGTCATCACTTCGTTGCAAGAAGCGAGTTTAGGGTTAAAGGAAGGAGAAAATTACCGAGAAAATTTAAGGGAAACACAGAAATAATAATAGCACATAAAATTGCATTACTTGCTTGTGGAAGTATTCACCAGGGAGCTGAGCGTTTCAGTGCCGTATCTAGAGGATGACAATGTATGTTCGCGAGCATAGCAACTTTCATTTTCCATCATGCCGAAATGCGCGGGTCAGAACACGTGGAATTGAAAGTTTCTCGACCAAATCGTTACTCGCAGTGATAAAATGTTTCGAACAGCACTTGCAGAGGGCATAATTCCTCATACAGAAACCCTGTCGGTCAATGATCTACCTGTTGTAGTTGAATGCAGCTATCAGTTCTAGAAAGGTTTTTTTGCTAGATCAGAAATTTTGTCAATCTATGTTGCTCATTCTTCAAATCGGTTTTCGTTATTAATAAAAAAGTGTCACAGTAATACGTCTGCTGTTTGCATGTGATGGGTTGTCGATGTGGCTTCACTATGAAGCTGTTTTTGTAACATAGTACAACGCAACAAATGTTTGCAGATTTCCAATGATTGTAATTTTTCGTATTACATATAAACTGGTGGCATTATTAATTTTTTGCTCACGGAACAAATTTTTGCCACCTGCACTTGGAAAGCCATAATAGAAACTTTATATTGAACAAAGATGATGACTGCTTGGCGTAAGACTATTTCAGAAACTAATTTATCTGGACTCTCGACAGCACTTCACTCTCGATTCGTGATTACTAGTTCAGACTCTATTGTAACAAGTATTGAGCCCTCTCGCATATGATTTGTAAACCTTTGCATTTTTATTTATGTAATTACAAATTGTTTAGTTGACTCTATTTAACTCAAACTTCCAGTAATTCAAGACCTTTGCAGTTTCTTTTGAAGGTTCGAGTTACTGGGAGTCAACTGTAATAAAGAGGAAAAAGTGTATATATACGGGTGGAACGAGTAGAAGATTGTAAGCAGAAGCAAATAGCTTAACATACAATGTAAGGCGAAATCCAATTGAGTGTTGACAAAACACTCAAAATCTTTGTACCGTGTTTGCTATGGCATTTAGTTCATTTGTACAAAAAAATCAAAGAGTCGAATAGTAAAGGTAAAGAAAAATGATCTCGAAAGCTAACCACACAATTAGTGGCGAAATAACTAAAGCAACTATTAACATTTTACTATTCGCGGTTTATCACGGGAGGAGTAATAAAGCACATACGAGATATGTTTTGGCGCGAGTTTTCCCGCCAGTCAGCTGAAAGCCGTGTTTGATTGGTTGAATGTATCTAAATGGCGGGTTTTATCTTTTTTGAAGCAGCACTGAAAGAAACACGTTGTTTTGCAACTACATGAAAAATCTTGTTTTGATATATCAGCAAGAACTTTCTAATGAGAAACAAGTTGGAGGGGCAGATTCTACAGTAAAATTACTGTCCACTAAAATCAAGGCTATGCTCTCATGTTCAATCCAAATTTAATATAATTCACTTTCAATGTACTTGAAAGATTTACGACTGAATTTGTAAAATTAGCTTCATCTATTTGCTAAAACAATAGAAACTCCAAAAAGTGATTTAAGTGAACACCACTCACCTTGAGGT
>JAOCPT020525723.1:0-11713 GCA_026546935.2 Palythoa grandiflora
GGGGACGGGTGGGGGGGGGGCTTTTTAAGACTTTTAACCTTCAGACTTGGGCCTTAGTAGGAAAGGGGGAGACTTGTTAGAGCGTTTACGATAAAGATTACGAAGCATTTGCCTACAGAAATCTCGGACTGGGAATTACTTCTGTTGATTGTCCAGCAACGTGTCCATCGGGCTCAATCAAAATCTCTTATCAATGTAATTTATATACAACACATTTTGAGTAACTAGTTCATCTTTAGAGACTGAAAAACTCAGGTTGGCCATGGTCTTAGATGAAAAATAATCAGAGCAAAAAATTGGAAAACATTAGATGCCCCAAGTGGGAATCAAACCCACGGCTTGCCGATTTCATGACTGATGTTCTACCACTGAGCTAGTGAGACAACTACAGTGAGATTGGTCGATTTTGATACTGATTACCAAGTATTTGCCTCCAGACATCTCGTAAAGCAAATTTCCCCATGGACCTGATGTACATCTCAGTCTGTTTTTCTGTTTTAGTTTGTTTTTAGCAAAACCAAAGTACTGCCTCATTGTCTTTGGACCTAACCTTGCCTAAAGCATCATTATTTTCTTTAAAAGGTTGTTTTCTGAAGGACTGAAATTCAGCTGTAAAGTATGTTTTGTATATATTCCTCCATGCAGGAGCGTCAGATCAGTTATGATCGCACCTTGTACCGAGAAGATCTTCCTTCACTGAAGGAGAAAATGAAACTTACTAAGTCCCAGCAAGATGGAGATGGAGACAGTAACCTTCCACGTCAGAAGGCTCCAAGTGAGGGCTTGAGTCTGGAGTTTGTGTTTGGGTAGGGTAAATACTAATTATTACTTTTACCCTTTGATTCTTTCACCAGCAATAGTTGTTTCTCCAGTAGATGTAGAATTTAGTCGAGTGACTCCTATACTTGTTCAAGATACTTGAAAAAAATGCATTACTAACCAAGTCAAGTGTGAAAGAGCTGTAGCATTCATTCATCTCGGCCCATGAGAAGAAACAGTTGTGGTATTGTGTAAGTGGTCAGATTCATTCAAAAAATTCATCAAAAATGTCATGGTTGAAGAGTTGAAATAGGAAGGTCAACAAAATGCGGCACTGAAGCCAAAGATCAAAGAAATTTACTCAGAAATTGAGATTTCGAAGTCTGCAATTCCTTTGGCCGGAACAAGTGAAACTACGAAAAAAGCAGTTTGAGTTAGTGTTGGAAAAGTAAGAAGATCTGACAACGTCTTGACAAAAAACTTGATATTGACAATCATTAATGGTTCCGCTTATTAGTTGTGTTTTTTTTTCCAAAAAGCATTTCTCAGCCACGGCCGGGTTTGATGTAATCACGGGTTGCACTTTTAAGCTGTGTTAAATCATAAATGTATGTTGACGTAAAGTTGTAACTAGAAAGGTGAGCTAGTGATAAGCAATCCAATATAACTCCATTGCAGAAGAGGCTTACTTTTTTAGCTCTGTATTTGTTAAGAAATATGTTTTAGCATTGAAAATATAAATACAAAATATACCTCTCCAAATCGGGTCTTCCCATAATTTCTGTCACTGTTTCATGTGATCTAGATCGATAGGTAAAGTCAGTCAAATCATCTAGAAAACAATCTTTTGAAGGATCTGAAGTTAATAGGGAACTCGATACAACAGTTACCTGTCGGTGTATTTTTAAATGCTGTAATTGTATTTGTAACTTATATAAAAACAGTGTAAGAATAGGGAAATCGCCATTATTTTAGTCTTTGAACTAAACTTAAAAGTCCCCAAATTTTAATTGAAGGACGGAAAAAACGTTAAAATTTTATAGATAAATGCAAATATGATCTGTTTAAAAACTTTTTACAAATCTTGGACCAAGAGTGTGGACTTCATCAGGTAGTATAAAGAAAATGTTCGGGAGTGTATGTATATACTGAAGTGGGCCACAAGGGACCTGCAGAATAAGAAAATAGAATATAAATTACACTACAGGCACAATAAAAGTGTTCAGTGTGAAATGAAAATGGATGAAAGTAAAAAGTAAACAGATCAGATTTGCATTTATCTACGTATATAATTTTAGATATGATTTTTAATTGAGCGCCGTACTTACAAGAAAGGGAAATTTACCCTTATATGTTGAGGTCATTTAATTTTAGTAATTTTGTGTTTCTTTGAATAGAACTGTAATTCCTTGAAGATCGGAAATGGTGTTAAAACAGATAGTCGCGTTTAAGAAAATACAGTTCATTCTTACTTCATCAACTTTGCAGATACCGAGGTTATGACTGTCGAAACAATGTATTTTACACCCAAACTGGTGAAGTTGTGTACCACGTGGCTGCACTTGGGATTGTCTTTAATCGCGAGAAGAATACTCAGCGCTTTTATAACGAGCATACAGATGATATTCTATGCTTGGCCATTCACCCAGCAAAAGACTTTATAGCTACGGGCCAGGTTAGTTAAAAGAAGTGTAGGTTTTGTCGTGGAAGGTTCATGCAAAAGACCCTCTTAGGAAAACCTCATCATTATTTAGCCTTATTATTTCAACTGTAAAGGGCTTCTGGTACGTCTCGAAAAACGTCAGATTTCGCGAGATTTGCCGTGACAAATTCGTGAAAAAAACTTGCCGTTTTTGTTGGGGTTTTTGCAGGAATTTTCGGGAATGAATTTGCCGAACGATCCGTCAAAAAGCCGATTTCACAGAAATTTTGTGGTCAAGTTTTGCTGGAAAACGATCGTGTTTACACTAATTTTGGTTTATGGTAGAAGGCCATTGTCTGCATGTGGTGTCCTTTGGATTTAGGTTGCTGTGTTTGCAGTTATAATTTAATTGAAGTGTGGCTGTCTTTCGCTTTAACAAACTTATCCTTTATTCCATGGATTAAAACATGGATTGAAATTCATCGATCCTGTGATAGCACACCAGAAAAGTTGAAATCTTATCCTGGTAAGCAAAAACCTTGAACAACTATTTATCAAACACTTTGATTGCTCTCTAAAACAATGTATCAAAATAAAGCCAATCAAAAAATGCGAGAAAGAGGAGTAGATTGAATTAGTACCCAGGCCTTTGAGGGATTATTTAGATGCCAAGTTGTTATTATTCATCGAACATTGGCAGTTACTCAATTTGAATGATTTTTCACAAGGAAGTTTGTTGGTGAGAACTCTAAAATAGTATGAAAAATATGATTCTTGTACGGAATACCTTCTTCAAGCAAAGCTTAATTAAAATGTACCATTTTTCGCATTAACCAGAATTTAGTGACTCCATGACAGCACGAAATATTAGAAGCTCTGATATAATGTAACCCAACGTAACGTAATGAAATGTAACATAACATAACATATCACATGACATATCACATATCATATCACTTACCATATCACATATCATATCATATCACATAACATATTACGTAACATATCACGTAACATATAATATAACATAACATATGACATAACGTAACGTAATTTAACAAAAAAAAATTAATCGTAAGTTATAAACAGCTGGTTGACAATAATTACTATAATCCAAAACTAGTTGTACAGCTCACTTCTTGCCGTAATATTTGCAAGCTCCAGGGCGTAACCACCACACTACAATTCAATCACATCACTCCTGTCTTAAAGGAACTGTGTTTGCTACCAATTCAAACCCAGCTTTATTGTCTCGATGCTACATTATCTTTTAAGTGTACGACTGGCCGTGCTCCCGACTATTTGTCTGTCCAGTTTGTTAAAAGGGAGAAAGTATCCGGTAGCAAAACACACGTGGCTTGCAGTTTTTACACATTCCACTCTTTAAATCTACTTCGTGTCAAAAAACTTTTTACTATAGAGCTGTAAGTCTTTGGAACCAATAGGCCTTTTGCGACAAGAGATCACATGGTACCAATAATGATATTCTGGATGGCAAAAGAATGTGACAGACTCCACTGGGAATTGTAAAACAAAGAAAATCTGCACTTTCTAGTTAATTGTGCCTTGTCTTATAGTATGTCACATTCCTTTGCAATCCAGAATATCATTATTTGTATCATGTGGTCATTTGTTGCAAAAGGCCTATTAGATGATTCTTTTAAGCTTATTCAGTCAGTTGCTAATTTTAAGTGCAAGCTGTGGAACCAACTCCTAGAGCGGTTCATGCAATCGTAGCAGCGCAATTTTCTACCATAGTGCCTGCGTACTGTGGTCGTATGGACTGCTCCGGACTTGTCCCCTTGGCTTGTATATACTATATATATTTTATGAATTTATATGAAAATTTATACTCTATACTTAGTTTTAATTAATATTAGTAATAGTTACTGAAAAGCCCCTTTTGGGGAGTGTAAATGGAGTTTTACCTTTACCTTTATATACTTTACCTTAATGTGCAGTCACCATGTGTGATTCAGATATGTGGAACATTGCGTACATAAGGAGTATGTGTAGCTAAACACTGAGGCACCGTCCACACGAATCTGAATAATTTTGAATCTGCAAATTTTTTTCAAAGTTTTTGCATCTACAAATCGAATTCGACCGTCCACTGGGAATCCTTTGTAAATTTTGTCAACAGAGCATGCACAAAACAAGTTGTTCGCAAATTTGTTTGTTTTCATTTCCTGTTAAAATTCTTTGCTTTTATTAGTAATAATCGGGACAGAAACGAAAGAAAAATGAAAAGAGCATGGTTGATTCCATTAACCCTCTAAGCCCCAGACACGACAAATGAGATGTTGGTAAATTCTCCTAACCGAGCTACATACTTTCTATATAAGCGGTTTGGGAGAATTTGGCTTTAAAACTTCCACAGCTTATTTCACTTGATCAATTCGTTATTTTTCATTACCAGTTGTATTAGTTTGCTTGAATTATGTAAGGATAAGTTAGGCCCAGTTCATACGTCTTGCTTCTGCCGTGCCGAATACTGATGTTGAGTTGGTGTCTTCGCAAACAAGTCGTCCAAACTCGGGTTCAAAGAAAAAGGCGGGAAGAAGACCAGCTTGGAGAGAAGATGACGTAAGTGACCCGGTAGATATTGTGTATAGTGCCATTTTTTTGTTTCTACTTCCGCTGACTTGATACTACTGTATGTACACAATAATTAAGTTGGACTCTAGCACAATGTCTGAATTGAAGTCGTGCTTGTGCCATGCTTCTGTCGAACCAAGTTATGATTAGGTTCTGCACGGGAGAAGCACAATGTATGAACTGGGCCTTAGATGTTAATAAATTGCCTGGGGCTGAGAAGGTTAAAAGAAGCCTCTGGATGACGAGTTATTGTTTTGAATAGCTGAAGTGTGATGCATAGCCAAGTTTAGCATCGCACACATTGTTGTTGAAGCCAAAATAGAAGAGGGGTGATATCGTTTGGAGGCCAAGTTGAATATTTACATGGTAAAGAGTTGATCATATTTTGCCATTTTATCAGATTATAAATATACAATTTTGGGGTCCATACAATATTGGATTCATAGCGTATTTAGGAATTTCCACTCTGTAGACCGATTTCACAAAGTATCAGATTCATTTGGCGGATTCATTGGATCTGTGTGGATATGTGTGTGGATGAAAGCCGAATCTGAAAAGAAAAAGTTGCAGATTCAAAAATATTCAGATATGCGTGGACAGGGCCAGGGAGAAAGGTCCATCTATGAACAATGGCTTGCTTGCAATTTCCTTGGACCCTTTATAAACTCAGATGGGTTGTGACCAAAATGTACATGAGGCTAACTTATGATAAGGAGTTAATTTAAATCTTTAACTAAAAATTAATACTTAGCTTAAATAACAAATATCTGAAATTGTGTGGAGAAGGGACACGGAAAAAACCGAGCTCCAGATGGGAATCGAACCCACGACCTTCCGTACACCATTCGGATGCTCTACCTCTGAGCTGTGGGAACTCATATGACGAGCAAGGTCACAGTTGGATTATGACACACGGACTGTATCACACAGTCACCTAAATGCAAGGCATATGTGTCAAGCACGCACTGATTAACTGCATTACGCAGTCACATGAAATATAATCTCTAAGAAATAGAATATATTTTTTAATACTTAGCTTGCCTTTCTAAACCCAGGTGGGTCGTGATCCGGCAGTTCATGTTTGGGATGCTGAGCAGATGTCAACACTAGCAATACTGAAGGGCCAGCATGAGCGAGGCATTTGTGCAGTCGATTTCTCAGGTAATTTTTGCACAACTCTTTCTCTTTTAGACCAAAAAATTGCTAATACACATAACTAGCTTGTTTAGTAGAGCAACCCAGGTACAATATGTACTATTGTTTCGAATAAGGTTGACATCTCCAACAGTCAGACTGAAAAGAAGTTTAGGAAGACAAAACTAAGCATAGATGTATCCCATTATAATGATAATAATAATGATGATGGTGATGATGATGATGATGATGGTGATGATGATGATGTTGATGTTGATGATGATGATGGTGATGATGATGATGATGATGATGATGATGATAATAATAATAATAGCAACAACAATGATGATGATAAAAAGCAGATTTTTGTTGTGTTGCACAACGATGAGTATGGCAATGCTATTTCAATCGTCAAGTCTATAATTGAAACAGAAGGAGCGAGAAATGAATGTTTCAGTGCTCGACCTTAGCGGTAGTCCACTAGTCCTGGACTAGTGCAAAATGCTTCTGGACTAGTAGAAACTTGGAACCACTAGTCACAGGACCAGTAACTACTAATAATACTGTCATGCTGCAATAAGGAAGGACTACCACAGATTTACTCAGGACTAGTAAATTTTCAGTTCAACTAGTCCAAGGACCAGCGATTTAAAAAGTAAAGGTCGAGCACTGTGTTTATTTAAAAGTGTCAAAGAAAACAAGAAAGCAAGTTTAAGAAGTATTCCACATTTTGACTATATCAAAGGCCTGTGAATAGTGATGCTTTTTTGAAGCCCCATAAATCTTTTGAGTTGTTTGCCAAGTAGTTTTATCTTTTTTTCATAAAAACAAATGTTAAAGTGAAAGTAAATTGTGTCATTAGATTTCACAAATATTTTTTTGTACTCTGGGTCCGGTTCTTCAAAACCCTATTAGTGCTGACCCAGGGTTAATTTTTTATGCATATTTCTGTTTCCCATCTTCCATAGCTTGCTTTGAGCTATGAATTTCGGAGTTGACATGTTCATTTTATTGGTAAATCTTGTAAGCGTCGCAAACCTTAATATTTGAATTTTGTCTTATTACAGGGTTAAGTTAATCAGGGTTTTAAGGAACCGTGCCCTGATGCTCAAAATTTCATGTATGGACATTCATGCATAAAAGTTTCAAATTTAGAAAAATGACAGAGGAATGCAAAGATGGTCAGTTTGTAAACGTGTTGTCTGAAACGATTACTGACCTAATTTTGAATCTGAGAAACCGAGGAAAAAGTCTAGTAAAAGTCTGAAATTCTTTCTTTCAATTAATTGATCAAAGATCTGTACGTCATCAGGTGATGGCAAGAAGCTCGCAAGTGTAGGTTTGGACGATAATCACTGTATTGTGGTGTGGGACTGGAAACGAGGAGAGAAACTTGCTACCACAAGGTACTGAAGTTGCCATATTAGGTTGTTGCCATTTGAGGCGAGTGACAGCTCTCACTCACCATCGCTTGTGCAAAATTCATCTGAGAAGAGCTGTAAATCATTCAGCTACTTGTTAAAGTGCAACTAGCACGAATTTGTTTTGGTTGTTTTTATTTATGATATAATATTTTTTGCGACATCAACTTCTATTTTGGTCGAAATTGTTTTTATACAGTTGTTTAAACTTGCAAAATTTTTATCCTTCTTGGTTCAAGACTGGTTGTTAATTCTGCATCTTCGTATAATGATTGTATTTTGTTTTGAATAAATAACTTTTCCATTAATAGCAATTAGGTTAGCTCTTTAAGCCCCAAATATGAAAATGATGTGTTGGTAAATTCTCCCAAATGAGCTGTGTAGTTTCTGTTTAAGCAGTTTGGGAGAATTTGCCTTTTCAACTTGCACCCATTTGATCAAGTCCTTATTTCTCACTACCAGTTACCCTATTTTGTGTGAGTTATGTAAGGAGAAGTTAGATGTTAATAAATTGCCTGGTGCTGAAAGGGTTAAAGAACCTTGTGTTGAATCCCCTCTTCTTAATTTGAAGGGGTCACAAAGACAAAATCTTCGTAATTCGCTGGAATCCTCAAAAGCATGAGGAACTGGTCACAGCTGGTGTCAAACATATCAAATTCTGGACTCAAACTGGCGGCGGTTTCACTTCAAAACGAGGCACCTTTGGGAGCGCAGGAAAACAGGAGACTATGCTGTGCGTTACTTACAGTAAACACGCTGACATGGTCTTCTCAGGGGGGTCCAGTGGGAAAGTTTTTGTATGGCAGGGAAACACGCTGAAAGGCGCAGTGCAGGCTCATGAAGGTCCAGTGTTTGCTATCCAGACGTTAGAAAAGGTAATCTTAGATTCTTAGTTCTGATTCTTTTGCTGCATTTTGTTACCGAATAGTTGTGAAAGTTGGCTTCAATTTTGCGGCCTTTGTTCGAGTTTGTTTATTAATGGCCGTCGAATTAAGCTTTGCAAAAGCTTCCACTAAAGTAAGATTCTTGAAACGTATATTTGCCAGATACCATTTTATTCAATTTTATTCGTTAATAAAGCGTCCACTTTGGATATGGGAAGTCTTGAGTTCGATTCTCAACTAGACTTAAAACAAAGTGTCATTCTTAAGCCTAGCTGAGATAAACACTCATATTTCAAGGTCTGGCAAAATAATTGACTCCTATTCAATGTCTCACTTTCTTCCTACTTCCATCAGGAAATATAATCAAATGCTTTCCTTAATAACGAATTCTTGCTGCTGGTGATAAGAAGGTCATCTACCGTAAAGCTTTGTGTCATCACAGTTAGTTTTCGAAGGATAATTTTCTTGATCTAAAGTCTTCTAAGATCGATCTGTTGCATTGATTGAAGAGAGCCGAGTTTGGTTCTTTCAGTGAAATGAAATTTCTTGCCTACATCGTGACGAATTGCACGAATCCAATTCTTTCTTATTATACAGATATTAGGAACGTTAATCACAAGTCTTACATTGATATCCTCTTAGAGTTCACTGTGGTATACAGCAGTGGAAAGGTATCGCTGAAAACAATTAATATTCTTAAATGGTTGTAAACTTGACTGAAACACTTGAACATTGAATATAACACGTAGAATCCATAAAATCACAGATTGCGGATGACTGATTAGTAGTGGTGGGAATCGGTTGAGATTTCACAATCGATCATTGGAAATAATCGGATTGCACCAAACGATCAATCATCGAATATAATCGGTTCAGTTGTTTACGAAATACAAAGCAGCTTAGCATACCACATTTTTCAAATAAGCGTGGTGTATTTGAAGTGACAACAACACAGCGTGCTGGGAACGCACAGGTAAACACATTATATCTGCTGTTATGACTTAGAAGTCTGGAGACCACGAAAAACGAAAACTCGCACCAAGATATCACTCAAACATTTTATTGATTTTAAGACTTTTATTTGTACCCAAAAAATTTTGATTTTTCTGCGACAATCGATTATGAAAAAAGCATGATCGATTATCGCATCACTTTAACTTTGCGATCAAATTTCGATTATAATCGATAGTCGGCCCAGCACTACTGATAAGCCTCAGTTTAGCTTCCTTGATCGAGACCGTCTGTGTATGTCTACCATGTTCAGAACCGGTGTGAATTCCTGAACATGATATAAGGAATGGTGGGCTGATAAAATTTGACCTTAAATTTTTACAATTTGCACTTTCGAATGAAATTAAGTTATAGGAGAGTTTTGGTTATCGTTGTTGAACCTATCACTCCTAGGTTATCGTTGTTGAACCTACCACTCTTAGGTTATCGTTGTTGAACCTGCCACTCTTAGGTTATCGTTGTTGAACCTACCACTCTTAGGTTATCGTTGTTGAACCTACCACTCTTAGGTTATCGTTGTTGAATCTACCACTCTTAGGTTATCGTTGTTGAACCTACCACTCTTAGGTGGGAGGATCAAGTCGAAAGCTTCTTTGTTTAGTGTTTTTTAGGTATTCAATTTGAAAAGGTTTGTTTGTAAATAATATGTCAGTAGAAATCTGTCTAAAGGGCGATTATCTGTAACATTATAGTCATGGTGGTTATCAATATTTTTCAGGGCTTTGTAACTGGTGGAAAAGATGGCGTTGTTGGCTTGTGGGATGAGAATTTTTCCAGATGTCTCAAAACATACAAAGTTACTCGAACAAACCTCAGCCCAGGTCCCCCACAGTCGCTGTTGCTTGAAGATGCCCCAGCAATTCGGGCGATCACTCTGGGGCAGGGAAAGATTCTAGTTGGGACCAAAAACAGCGAGGTAAAGCGGAATACAGTATGTTTGCTTTGCATTGAAAGAGCCTGAGCTTTCCCTATTTTAAGTTTCTTTTTCTCAAGTCAGAGTTTTTTGTGAAGACGTTTTCTTGCGTTATTTTATTGTGGTCACGACAGTGTAATTACCATATGTTACGATTTTTACTCTTTTTAGATCCTTGAAATTGCTAAGGAAGGGCCGATCTCAGTGCTTGTTCAGGTAAGTTAAACCAAGATCTTCATAGTTTCTATAATTTTTTTGAAATGTAATGGTACTGTAAATATATTTCATTTACAGCATCTTAATTGGTCCAAACTTTACCCAGAAGCCGTGACTGTATGCCGAGATAAAAACAATTGATAAAAGAAACGGGACTTTTAACTTTAAATCTGAGAAAGAACAGAAAGGTTTACGTTCCTATCATTATGAAGCACTTTATTTATACAAAGCTCGGCTGAAACATTCCTCTGAATTCCAGAATTGGTTTCTTTAAATACGAAAACATTGAGGAACTTCGGGGAAGAAATCTTTTAGCCTCTGTCTCCCGGGTTGCCACTGTTCCGACCCCTTCTTGCATTTTGTGTTACGCTGTAATTATAACATGGCATCAAGTCATGTTTTTAAGAGATGTCTAGAGACTTCTCATTTTCTTCAAATATTATATTATTTCGCATATCCTCATTAAAAAGGGTTACGAAGTTAGCGTAAAGACACCCTCGCCCAAATACACTGATATCATTGTAGCTATGTTAGCTCTTTTGTGTAGCTATGCAGCTGTGTAGCTATGCAGCTGTGTAGCTATGCAGCTGTGTAGCTATGCACCTGTGTATCTGTGTAGCTGTGTAGCTATGTAGCTTTGTAGCTATGTAGCTTTGTAGCGATGTAGCGATGTAGCTGTGTAGCTTATGTAGCTGCGTAGTTGCGTAGCTGTGTAGCTATGTAGCTGCGTAGCTGTGTAGTTGTGTTGTAGCTTTGTGGCGATGTAGCTGTGTAGAGATGTAGCCCTGTGGCTATGTAGCTGTGTAGAGATGTAGCTCTGTGGCTATGTAGCTGTGTAGAGATGCAGCTCTGTGGCGATGTAGCTGCGTAGAGATGTAGCTCTGTGGCGATGTAGCTGTGTAGAGATGTAGCTCTGTGGCGATGTAGCTGTGTAGAGAGGTAGCTCTGTGGCGATGTAGCTGTGTAGAGAGGTAGCTCTGTGGCGATGTAGCTGTGTAGAGATGTAGCTCTGTGGCGATGTAGCTGTATAGAGATGTAGCTCTGGCGATGTAGCTGTATAGAGATGTAGCTCTGTGGCGATGTAGCTGTGTAGAGAGGTAGCTCTGTGGCGATGTAGCTGTGTAGAGAGGTAGCT
>JAOCPT020525814.1:0-11713 GCA_026546935.2 Palythoa grandiflora
GGAGGATGGAAAGCTGAGTCAACTTTGGTGGAAAAGAAGGTCACACAAATGTTCAACACTCGGCTAAGCCGGGGTTTAAACCCGGGACCTCGTGGTTAGAAGGCAGAGATCTTATCACTGTGCCAACCACGCCGCTGTCAATTTCGGGGAATGACACACATAAATTGAATTTCTGAGTGCAATTTCCAAACGATGATTGCAAATATCAATCGAAGCGCATGTCATCATTCACCTCTTGCTTTCTCCCCTTTCACTCTGTTAATTTTCACTTTGTTTTCATCTGCACTACGATATTTTAAAGCAATTCAATCACCTGCTGTTTGGTAGAACTGCTGTGTATAACGTTATTTCGATCGCTAATCTTGGTTGGTTCCTAAGATCTACAGACGCTCATACTTTGTAATAGCCTGGTGCACAACTACCTCACAAGATTCTAAAAATCTAAATCACCACACTTCAAACGCTTCTTAAGGGGCAACCATTTTGACTTTTGTAGGATATAAGAGGGTTGGACTGAACGAATTCAGAAAAAAGATCCTGCAGTTGCAGTGTTTTACAAAAGAAATCACTCAGTAAATTCACAATGTACATACTTACCCATTTGAAAAAAGTTTTGGTTCAAGGTATTATAGAAAGCATGCGTATACAACCCCCCTCCCCCCTTCCTCCCCGTATCCCTAACATACACACAGATCAAATGGTTGCCCACTTTGTGTAAAATTTCAGCCCAATGCCCCGTTCTGCATACACAAACACCCGCCAACAGAAAGGTACAAGCACGTTGGCAGACACTAACCAATGCTCCTGTTTCAATGAAGAGACTGTTGCTTGAAGTAGTAAAGTAATGAAGAAGTAAATGTCCAATTTCCGAGGTGAGAGGCCCCATGTGATCCCTGATTGTATCAATTGCCTTTTCCAAGCATAAACACAGTGACTGCGAACAACAAAAAAAGGAGATAAGATGTTTGTGGTGGTGGTTGCCACAGGGGCTGTGAACATATAACAGGTACTCACTGTTAAAAGCAATTACTACTTTTCAATGCAGCAATACTATGGGATTAGCGTGCTAAAGGTAAAGGTAAAGGGGTAAAGGGATGGCCTACTAATCGTGCTATGCCGGAGCCAGAGCCTGAATTACAAAAGTCCAGCTCAACGAGGGCGGACTTAAGGAGTTGTACTGCCGTTTAAGCACGTGGCCCCAGAACAAGTTACATACATTTACACGGAGCACAGCACCACAGTCAGATGTAATCATCTGGGAGTTGAGTTTGCTGAGGGAGGAAAACTATTACACCTGGTGAATAAACTCTCGGAGTCAGATTGAGATTGACAAATCTCAGCCCCTGTGTGGAGCCTGGAAGTGGATCTCGGGTCATAGAGGTGGGAGGCACGAGTGATGACAGCTACAGAAACCTGACTCACCACAAAGGTAAAGAAACAAGAGAACAAACATGTGACTTCAGCACTCATCATTGCGATTAAAACAAATCGTTTTAAAAAGAAATACAAACGATTGTGGAGATTATGTCTCTTTCCCTCAGTGAATTCGCACCTTCCTAGCTCAATGCTCAGTGCTCCCCCTCCTGATAGCATTCTTTTTTTAATCATTATACCTAATAAATTATTACTGTTGTCATAATTTGTTTGTTTCTACACCACTGTCCTCAGAGAACTGTTTAACATTGTAATTCCTTCGCCAGGTTGTCATCTCGTCCCAGTACCGATGCAGACTGAACATAAAATAAACTTCATCCCTAGATGGGAAACCTCATTTGAATAGGATTCCGGATGGGAAATGTCATTTGAATAAGACCCCTGGATGGGAAACCTCATTTGAACAGGATTCCGGATGGGAAACGTCATTTGAATAGGACTCCTGGATGGGAAACCTCATTTGAACAGGATTCCGGATGGGAAACCTTATTTGAATAAGACCCCAAAATGGGAAAACTCGTTTGAATAAGACCCCTAAATGGGAAACCTCATTTAAATAGAATCCCTGGATGGGAAACCTCAATTGAAAAGGATCCCTGGATGGGAAACCTCATTTGAAAAAAATCCCTGGATGGGAAACCTCATTTGAAAAGGATCCCTGGATGGGAAAACTCATTTGAAAAGGATCCCTGGATGGGAAACCTCATTTGAAAAGGATCCCTGGATGGGAAACCTCATTTGAATAAGACCCCTGGATGGGACACCTTATGTGAAAACGATTCTTGGATGGGAAATCTCATTTGAATGGGATCCCTGGATGAGAAACCTCATTTGAAAAGGTCTCTGGATGAGAAACCTCATTTGAATAGGATTCCTGGATGGGAAACTTCATTTAAATAGGATCCCTGGATGGGAAACCTTATTTGAATAGGATCCCTTGATGGGAAACCTCATTTGAAAAGGTCCCTGGATGGGAAACCTCATGTTAATAGGATTCCTGGATGGGAAGTCTCGTGTGGATAGGACCCAAGAACGTCATCCCTGGATATGAATAGGACCCAAGCCTCGTGTGAATAGAATCCCTGGATAGGAAGCTTTGAATGAATAGGATCCCTGGATGCGAAACCTTGTGTGAACAGGACTCAAGAACTTCATCCACGGCTGGGAAGCCTCATGTAATAAGGATCCCTGGATGGGAAGGCTCGTATGAATAAGACCCAAGCCTCGCCTGAATACGATCCCTGGATGAAAAGCCTTTTATGAATTGGACCCAAGCCTCGTGTGAATAGAATCCCTGGATGGGAAGCTTCGTGTGAATAGGATTCCTGGATGCGAAACCTTGTGTGAACGGGACCCAAGAACTTCATCCACGGATGGGAAACCTCATGTGATAAGGATCCCTGAATGGGAAGCCTCGTATGAATAGGACCCAAACCTCGTGTAAATAGGACCTAGGAGAACAGTGAAATATAAAAAGTGGTGGCAAGGGTGAAAAGATTAAAACTAAAAACAACATTAAAATTTACAGACATACCTGAACCACTTGGTTGTCTGCAAGCCACATGTTCATCTCTTTCAATGCAGGAAGAATCTCTCTGAGCGGCAGAGACGCCTAAAGCAAACACGTTTCTCAGTGAAAAAGATTTATTTTCAGAGCATCTGTTTCTATTTACTCTCTTGAATAACATGCAGTGATTAGTAGGATATTTTCACACTAGTTTGATGATTGTCAAACAAACATTGATTAGTAGAATATTTTCGCACTCACTGGATGATTGTTCTTTTCCACAGTCTCTGCAGCAGGGTCAAGGCATCTAAACAGCACCGCAAACAACTGCAGATAAAACTGTAGCTTCGATTTGGTTTCTTGACACGGCTAGATGACATCAGCAACAAAGGAAGATTAGATAGACAACAACAGAATAATATTGAGCAAACATGTCTTTTTGACATCATTAAATTAAACCTCTACAGGGGTGTGGTTAGCGCAGTGGTAAGATCTCTGCCTTCTAAACACAAGGTCCCAGGTTCAAACCCCGGCTCAGCTGAGTGTTGAACATTTGTGTGACCTTCTTTTCCGCCAAAGTTGACTCGGCTTTCCATCCTCCTGAGGTCGGTAAAATGAGTACCAGCTACTGCTGGGGGCTAACATGCGATAGATTAGTGTCCTGTCCAGGGAGAGTCAATGACTCTCATCCTATTAACACTACAGAAACCAGGGATAAGCACCGGCTCCATGGGCCCACTTAGGCTCGTAAAAGGATTTAGCTAGACAGCGTGTTGAATGTTGAAAGTTTTAAATTTAAGCTTTCAGCTCGCACTCAAGCCTTGATCACAATGAGATGGTAATGACCGTGAACACAATAAATAAGATTCAATGGGTCCTAGGGACCTGGTTATTGATTCGAGTGTCCCATACATGTGGGAGTTGAAATCTCCCGCCATCTCGGTTAAGGTCAGGTTTATTCGCTCTAATCTGAATGGCCTCTCTTATGCCGCATTTGAACCACTGCGGTTCCCTCTCTTGATGTATATGACGTGCTACTTTTGATGTTTTAACGGAACTAGGACACATGTGTTCAGCAGCGTGAGCTTTAAGCGATCTCTCTGTTTCCCCGATGTAAGAACAAGAGCAGGTTTGAGTTTTCCCAGCCAATGCATTGTATCCTATATACTTGGCCACAAATATGTTCTTGAGATAGATGGTCTTCGGATGAAGTTATCACTTTAAAACTTTCAACATTAAACACGGAGTACTAAAGTTCAATCTTATTTTTATATTAATAATAATTACAAATAAATAATAGTAGTAATATAACAGGAAAATAAGCTTGTATCAACAAGAATATTTCTACTATAGCTATTTCAAAGCTGCAAATTTCTACTTCACTTACTATGGATATATTGTGCATAGCAGTTAGCAGGACATATACCCGATGTTCCATCTATAAGAACTAAGATAAATGACCCGTTCTATACGTGAGTTCCTGTAGCTCAGTGAGTAGAGTCTGATCGTTAATCAGAGGGTCATGGGTTTGATTCCCATTACGGATTCAAAAGTCTTTCCTTCTACGAAAAAGCTTCTATCAACACAAATATTTCTTCTCTAGCTATTCCAAGCTGCAAATTAATACGTCACTAATTTACCAGTGTATGGATTTATTGATCATAGCAGTTAGCAGAACATATACCCAGCTAGCTAAATCCATTTCCGAGACTAAGTGGCCCATTGGAGCCAGCTTATCTCCAGTTTCTGTAGATGTAAGCGGATGAGAGTCATTGGCTCCCCCTGGACGGGACACTAATCCATCACAGTTAGCCCCCAGCAGAAGCTGGTACTCATTTTACCGACCTCGGGAGATGGAAAGCTGAGTCAACTTTGGCAGAAAAGAAGGTCATACAAATGACCCGTGCAAACCTGTCATATCTGAAGTTCACTATCTGGCCCTTACCTTACTTCAAAAGACCCCTCTATTCTAGTTTACAAAACAACCAACAAACTTACACTTCGCTTGCTGTCAAGGCAAATCTCTGCATTTCAGAAGGTGAACATAAATAGAAACCCTGGCCACTCGTAGAGAATACTAATGACTGGATGGCAATTATGTCTTCTCTCTTGACACATGCTGCTTTGTTTTGTAGTTTAAGGTGAGGAATGGTGTAGGCAGACACATCTCCTTGGTTACTTAGACATGCAAGGCATGGGTAGATAGTATCAGGATCATCTGAAACAAAAATGCTTTCGTTAAATTTGTCGATAAATACGAGGAACTTGCGACTAATAACTTTGCATCATTATTCACGAAACAAAATCTATCCCCAACTTTTTTAAGTAACGATCCGAGTAAGAACTAGGCAGGTCAACGGCAATGGATGCAGAAAGGTGCTAATTGCAATATTGTCAAACCGTTAATCTCACTGGCTCAGCTTTGAAAATCGACCATATCTTCATAAGTAAGCTAATTTCTTTCTTGCTAGCTCACTCATTCATTCATTCCCTTCTAGTTAAAACATTTTTATTTTTAAATTTAAGAAAAATTCCACATGGGGAACATCGCAAAGCAAAAGGGTTTCCTGGCTTTTGTTTTGGAGTCTTATGATTGGATAAATTATTATAGCACAAAAAAAAACATTGTTTCAAAATATAAGTTTCATCGCATTTTACTTTGAAACCATGTTGTACACAGGTTGATGTATTCTCAGTAAGAAAATCTGAACATTCTGGTGTGGGAAAAGTGAAAGAACAATGAAAGAAACCCTAGTTATTATTACTAGGACCTAGCTCCATCTATTGCCTCTATTTTTCCTATCAAGAAGTCAGAATGACAACTCTCGATTAGAAAGGCCTTACCATTCTTACTCCTGGCATTCACGAGACCAATCTTTCTTACTCTTGAACCATCAATAGCTGTTAATTTTTCCTTATGTCTTGCTTTCAGATGTGGAAGGCTGAACACCTTGAACTGTTCTTCAGAGCAAATCACAAGTGAATGCTGCCCACTCATATCTGCTCCTATTGTACAATGAAAGACAAAACTCCAGGAAATTAGTGGATATCAGGTGGGAAATTTCAAAACGAAAGGCCAAAAAAGCTATAAAAATATGTACTTCCTCTTTAGTTATTCATTATCTTTAAAAACAGTATATAGTTTGAACCCAGGATTGTGCTGCGAGATCATCCAGGTTAGGGAAGTCCTGAGAATGACTGTTGAACCTCTGTTAAGATGGGTGATATGACCTTCATCACCCTACACAAACTAAGAAGCTAATTTTTTCCAAAGGTTTGGTTTTCCCTCCCAGCCTCGTTTTTAATCCAAGATGGCCGCGCAGCCTCGTTTTCAATCCAAGATGGCAGTAGCATGACAAAGTTCTAAAGGAAACGGCTTAAGGTTAAAAATTGAATAAAGCAAAGTGAAGAATGAAGCGATATAGATAAACTGTATTTTTGTTGCACATAGCTGTACACAACCAGGGTTCGTACTCTTTCAAAGTACTGAAATTTCATGACATTCCATGACTTTTTCTATGATCTTTCACAATACTTCATGGCCTTGTGCTGTTCTTTCCTTTGATAAAATACCTCAAAGAACTCCTAATTACTCTTTCCCTGGCAGGTTTACCTTGGAAGATAAAGGAACAGAACAGCTATTATTTGAGACATTTGTCCCAACAATCGAGGTCTTTTTATTATTTATGTTATTTATCTAAAATCATATCTAAATTGTACATAGAGAATAATACATAGGCCGCGGAGATATGGAACTTATTTGAGTGTTCAAATTGGTATCTCACGAGTGAGCGCAACGAACAAGTGAAATGTTCAATTTGAACACAAGGAAGTAATTTCCATATCTCCAAGTGACTATGTATTATTCTGTTTATTATATAAACATTTACCACGAGTAAGCATTGCATAATTTATCCCATGCTTATGTATACGTAAAATCTTCGGAAATCATCAGAACTATCCGACAGTTTCCGGAAATCTACGGAAAGCTTTCTGAAGCTCTCTGAATGTTTAAAAATCCGTTTCTTATGCATTTATGGGTTTTTCAAAATCTTCGGAAAATGTTCGGAAATTTTCGGAAGTGTTCAGAAAATCTTCGAAAAATCTCAGGAAAATTTTGGAAGTACTTTAAAATTATTTAAGTAATTTTGCAAGTTTTGAAAATTTTCGAAAAATCAAGGTCACTGATTGGCTGAAAAGTGATATCTACACACATAATATATCGTGTGTATAGATACGACATTTCTCAGTGGTAGAAAACCTTATAAGACACTAACTTGAAGTAATGTAGATAAACAAATTATCATCGCCCTGGGAATTTGTGAAAGCTGACGTTTCAAGCGTTATAATAAATTACTTTAATTTCAGTCATCTGCAGTATTGAGCTATCGCATTACTTCTAAACATCTAATCTGAGAGAAAAGAGATTGTGAAATCACAGAGATCGAAGTAGAACGTGACTGACTAAGGAGAAAGAGAAAAAAAGGAGTTACAATTGACAACGTAAGAGGTAGAATTCAGTTAAATTCCTTAATATAAGTATTAGACCTACCTTTTTCTTTGCCTTCTTCTTCACAACAAAGGGGAATTCCATTCTTGTCAACTACAAAAATAGAAACAACAGGTGCTTTGTGTTTTAGTTTAATTTCTTTTCCCATTTCTGCCACAACATCTTCTTCAGATCGTTTTTCTTGCTCTGGCACAGTGAGATAATACACATAGATGTGTCCTGCATTGGTTCCAGCCCACAAAGACGGGATGTGGTGCTCGCCTAAGAGGAGAAAGACTTCAGAATCAAACTGGCTACAATAACAGTAAAATTAAATACATTTTCTTCCTTAACCCTGTTAAACAGACTTATTTACCGTCGCTTGCAACTACCCGTCCACACGCGTGACAAAAACATGTTCTGCGGACCAATCAAAGTTCAAAGTTTTGACAATCAACCTTCAAAGTTTTCCCAAACATGTCTAGAACGCTTTGGCGCAAGTTAAGCAAATAATCGTAAAATTGTAAAATATCATGGTTGATATTAGACCTCCACAACTTCCTATGATCCATTATTCAAACTGCAAAACACAAAATTCACGTACGCTTTGCTTCCTTTGATTAAAAAGGCGCCAAAACGTTCCAGACTTGTTCGCTTAAACTTTGAAGTTTGATTGTCCAAACTTTGACTTTGATTGGCCAGCAGAACATGTTTTTCTCACGCGTGTGGACAGGTAGATGCAAGCAACGGAAAAGTTGTTATGGATACCCTAGGTTTTTGGAAACCAAGACAAACAATGAATGAAGAGTATAATAGAACGTTCTCAAATTGTCTGCAGCACACTGGCCCGATGTAGCAGCCTGGCTGCAGAAGTATGCACTCGGCTGAGAGAATCCTAGGTTTTACTATACTTGAACTGGTTGAACGGTTTGCAAATCAATTTACATTGCGTCTAAAACAACTGTAACGTGTCCAATGCTTCATTTCGGTTTCAGTCATGGTCATCTACAATTCTTAAACATCATAAATCATCCACAACTTTTATACAGCCTCACAATGCATTTCATGCCTTAAAACCACCTTTGATTTATTCTCAGTCTTCAAATTAGTAGGCTTTTGCACCTTGGATAAAGTGTTGTAGTGTTATTTATTAAATATCTCGATTAGAACCTTCGGAAAATTCTTTCTCACCTTAGCCAAGCAAACAAAGAAAGTATGAACTTTTCTTGCGACCTTACGATTTTGTAAGCAAAATTTTATTAACCCTCATTTCTGGAATGCTTTTAATGGCCTTCCCACTTTTGATACCTCTAGAATGTTTACAACTAATATCAAAATAATTTGGATAGTACGTGCATTTTGATTGGTCAACAAGTGTGTTTGGGATAGCACATGCATTTTGGTTGTCAACAAATGTGTTTTGGATAGTACGTGCATTTTGATTGGTCAACAATAGTGTTTTGGATAGTATGTGCATTTTGATTGGTCAACAAGTGTATTTTGGATAATATGTATATTTTGATTGGTCAACAAGTGTGTTTTTATAACACTATGAAGCATGAAAATAACGTGTTGGGCTACTACACGTTGTGAGAATTTGTATCTTCATGATACGAATAAAAACTAATCATGTTTCACAGACCATTGTTTGGTTTTTTATAAAAAAAGAAACATTTTTTCCATCCCTTCACAGGCTCATTGGTGTTTGTCTTGAGCAGGCGAAAACCCTTGATTACATCTCCGATTTTTTTTTATCTACTCTCAAATTCTCCCAAATGTTGGACTCAGTTTTCACCAGGCTATGAAGGTTTGGCGAAAATGTTTTATTTCTGAAGTAAACTTCACCAAAAAAGAGCATTTTTCACATATCGATTTAAAAATCTCGCTCAGCTAAAAAAGAAGCTGCAAACTAAACTTACCATCCCTGACGAAGGTGTCAGCAAAATACAAACACCGCACCATACTAAGTACAGTCTCATCCACACGGCTCTCGTCAACAAGTCTTGACACAGGTGGTGACGCAGGTGTTTCCCCTGGTGATGCCGCTCCAGCAACCTCTGCTCCATCCTTCCTATCTTTCTTAGGTGTGTATGTTCCCTTACGACTTCGCCTGAGCCGACGGATGGAATCCCTAATTGATCGTTTTAGTGATTTCTTGCGAGAAATCGGTTCACCAGATCCTGTAAGAGCTGCATAAGAATAAAAAAGGTATGTTTCTTTTTACTCTCCAAATCAAAAGACCAATTTAATGCATGCGATATTCAAAGGCGCATAAAGAATAAAATACTTGGCCGATTTCCATAATTATTTTGTTATTTCAACCAGTATCTCCACAGCTTTCAGTGGCCAAAAAATCCAGAAAGGGGTTAGTTGCACTTTAAATAAATTTTCTTCTATCATGTTAAACAGACTTATTTATAGTTACTATAGATATCCTAGGTGTTTGGAAACCAAGACAAACAATGAATGGATAGCATAATAGAACATTCTCAAATTGTCTGCCGCATACTGGCCCGATGTAGTAGGGCTGCAGAAGTATGCACTCGGCTGAGAGAATCCAAGGTTTTACTTTTGTTTTGTTCCCCTAAGTCACAGGCGTGCCTCAAACGACAAGTACAGCCCTCAAGTACAGCTGTTCCACATTCCCTTTAGTTAAGAGAAAAAAGAATTGATAAATTCTCAAAACTTTGGTTTCTTGCTCTGTGTTATTGAAGTATTTTCAAATCAAAATATTAAATGCCAATGAGTCAACTGAGTTGAGATACAAAGTTGATGAGGCAGCAGCATTATAGACCCAATGCACAAAAATATTGTGTGTATGAAGAAAAAATCTCAAATGGCCCAGACAAGATGTAGTGTATCTTTTCTCATAAAGTTACTCTCACCCAACAAAATCAAAATAATTTTAGTTGCTAAAATTAATGTTTTTACCTTCTTTACTCAAAGTACATTTTGTTGTGACAGCTTTCTTGCTTGAGTAATCAAACAAAACAAATCCATGTGCTGTACCTGCCGCAAGTCTGTTATAAAATATAAGACATTTAATAAAATTTACCAACACAATACCAAAAAATGTTTCAATCAAAAAACTGATTTTTTCACCTGTTATATGATTATAATAATAATAACTAGATCTCGACTGACAGATTTACAAATATTAAGTGAAACCTACATTTATTTTTGAGTCAGTGAAAATATCACTAATTTAGTTTGGATTTGAACCCACAACTTCAGAGTTTGTCAACCACCACTCTCCCAGCTAAGTTACTGAGCCAACTGGGAGGAGAGTGTGGGTTACAAATCTTATCTTCATAAACATAGAATGAGTTTAATTCCTTGAGAATGATTGAAATCAGAACAGTTTTATTGATTGTGGTTGACTTGCTAACAGTTACAAAAATAGCTTTTCTTTTATAGCAAATAAATCAAGGTTTCCCTTAGCAATTATTTTGCTCCAAAAACATTTAGATTGCATGTTGCTTACTGACTAATGATAACAAGATTTCAGGGTAGAAAATATATTTTTCCAGGACCCGACCAGAAAACCAAAACAATCACACATTTTTTCAGCCTTCTGGTTTGAACAAAACAGGAGGAAAATGACCAAAATCCCCAGAAAAGTGGTGCCAAAATGTTCCAGACTTGTTTGGGTAGACTTTGAAGTTTGATTGTCAAAACTTTATTGGCCAGCAGAACATGTTTTTGTCACGCGTGTGGACAGGTAGTTGCAAGCGACGGTATGTGAACTAAAAGAACTCAATTGATGCTACTTACAGTCCCCAGTCGGAGTAGGTTGTCAGGGCTGTTACAGGTGCAGCTGGATTTAACTGTAAAGCAAGCTGAGGAACAAAGCCTGGTGACACTGTAATTGAACCTTCCTTCACTGACAGGGGTCCATGTCCTTTCCATTCAAAATGGTGATCCTTCTCTTCAATTAACTGAATTTCAATGAGCTGTGAAAACAAATTAATGGTTGCAGCAAAAATCAGAACAAACAGACAATTTATTAACCAAAGTCACAAAATTTCTTAAAAACTGACGACTTCGAAACAATGAACAATGTCAGAATCTACAGGTTTGTAAAGACAACAAAAATAAATGGCTACTTTGTTGAGTTTCAAGTAGGGGTTTAAAAGTTAGAACATTTTTAGTTTAAATGTGAACTCTTTTTTTAGCAGGACATGTACATTAAAGTACATATGAATTAAACTTCAAGTAATGTTGATAAACAAATTATCATCGCCGTGGGAATTTGTAAAAGCTGACGTTTCGAGCATTAGCCC
>JAOCPT020525851.1:0-11711 GCA_026546935.2 Palythoa grandiflora
GGGGGTGGGAGTAGACATAACCTAGTCAGGAAGGTATAGATAGCTCTAGTGGTAGTGGTAAAATGGAACGATTTAAATGACTCGGGGGTAGGGACGACTTTTTCGAATGTCTGCATGCCTTCTACTCAAAACAACCTGGTTTCTGGAATCTGCGCGGTTGCGTAGAGGTCTGAATAATAAGTACAATCGATGGATTAGTGCCCCTTCCAGGGCCGGGGGAGTCAATGACTCTCATCAGCTTAACACTACAGAAACCGGAGATAAGCACTGGCTCAATATGCCACTTAGTCTCGTAAAAGTATTTAGCGTGGCGTATAAAGTACAGAGCAAATTTAGGTAGCTTATAAAGTTCAAAGCAAATCGGCGTGGCAGTTCAAACATGTGCGTTAGCGTAGAGGTCGGCTAAACTGCGATGGATTAGTGTCCTGTCCAAGGGAGTCAATAGCTTGTTTCTCATCCGCTAAACGCTACAGAAGCCGGAGATAATCATGGGCTCCAATAGGCCACTTAGTCTCGTAAAAGGAATTAGTTTAGCTTACAAAGTACAAAGAAATTTATAAGGCTGTAAGAACCTATTTATTATCATGTGTTTTAGTTTTCAAAGAAATAATATCAAGGAAATAGTTAAGTTTCAGCTGCACGATGTTAATGGCTCCTAAATTTATTGGCACTCACAGTAACATTAAGTTGTGTAATTTTAGTTCAAGTTGTTCTCTTCCTTGACGTGTATTAATTAATAAATGTTTTCTCCAACAAACACCGTCGTGATTGGTTCAGGTTTCGCGTCGTTTGTTGACCAGATGCTTCCATAATTTAGAAATACAATTCGTGAACGTATTCAGATAAAAATATTTTAGTTTTAAGTTTTTAAATCCAATTAATTTAGTTGGAAAATAAAAGGAAGGTTCCTTCTCATTACGAGCATAAATTATTCCCTGCACCTCCCCCCATGGTTAAAATATATATACTTCAGTATAAAGTGTTAGTAGTATGCTAAAGCGAGCTGAACAGAAATATTTCCCAGCTTTAACCACAGGGAGCCGAAAAGAACATATTTGTTTGCATTGAAAATGTAATGTTTTCATATTTTATTGATAGAATTATTCGTGTGGTTTGCAATGTTTTGCATCTTGAATTTCTTAGCCGCAGGCACGGCGTTCAGTTACAATAGCGTGACATGTTTGTTGTTCTTTATAAAGAGCCGCTTCAGTGTCGGGATCCTGTGAGTGTTGTCTCAAATACAAAGCAGTATCAGGTTTCGCTTTTTTCACAGATCGTGTTATGGTTTGAGAAGATAAAAGTTTCACAGCGTCAATTTTCGAAACTGACAGCAGGTCTAATGAGAAAATTACTTAATTTTAATTTTGAAATTTCTAAACGGATTATAATACCTGTCATTGTTATTCAGTCTGGGGCTTTTCGCGGCTTTGTTGTTGAAATCAGTCACTTTTAGAATCATTAATAATTTATTTACAAACGAATGGCAACAAGGAATAATATAGAAAGACAGTACGAGGCAACACAATTGTTTGCTGGACGGTACTGACATTCAAATTCCTTTATTCGCGTGACTTGCTGTTTTGTATCGTTCATTTTCACAGCCGGGATCCATCAAAGAACTTATTTGAAACTGTTTCTTTTTCGAGAATATTTATGCAATCGATTCTTCTAGTAGCATGTTTTGATACGTGACGGATTTTGAGGCGCTGATTTTTAACGAGAATGTGTTCATTGTGCACTTCTGTCCGTCGGTTGGAGGAAATAATATTTGATTTGGGCGCCAGATCCCAACACATCTGATGTTTGGAGAGTCAAGTATTGGCCTCTTGTTCAATTAAGCGAGAGAAGTAAACACCAGCTCAAACAATTCTCGATAACAGTGTCGCCTACCTTGGCGAAAAGTTTCCTAGTCGCTAGACAGACTTGGAAATTGCCGTACTATACAATCCGCACACGTGTCAATTGTTTAGTTCGCAAGTTGCCGATATATTCCACTGATTCCTTGAGATTTTGCTAAAGTTAGACAACGATGTGTGTCGTATTCCCTGTCAATCCTTTCCCGTTTCTAGAATGGATCTTATTTGTTTCTCTTGTGTTACTGGCAATGGCGATTTCATCGCTTGTATGGCTTGTTTATAATGAATTTAGCGAAAGGAGAGCGCGGACAAAGCAATCGCCAAGGAAATCCAAACCGCGCTGGACTTTGGGTAATTCTAGTTCAGATATTTTGGTGTATCCTTGGCTATGGATGTCGACGATGGTAGCTAGGCCGGTTGCGTACTTTTATCATGTTTTTAGAAGAACTCTTTCATCTTTCACTTGGTGGAGAAGTGAGGGATCTCTCTTTGATCACAAGAAGCTTGCACATGATTCACGCTGGGAAAAATTTTGGAGGGAAAGAGTTCTTCCGGTCGATTCGGAACAACTTCGTTCTTCTATACCGCTTGATTTGTTTCCAGTCATAAGACAAACGCAACTTGGTACAATTGTAGCCTATTCAGAACAATATGTACAGGAATTGTTTGTTAGGAGCGCTCAAGAGATACAAACATCTGCGAAAGAAAAATATGTACTTGTACTTCGTGGGCCGAGGAGTGAAGATGAAAACGGCGCAGAACCGCGTTTCAAAGATGTAGTTACCGACATGCTGCAATTAAAACAGGTCCGTGGCATTTTGCTCGTTATTTCAATATTTATTCAGCTCTTTCTTACACTAACTTGCTTGTACCACATTGTGGAGTGTCTTTATATTACTTCAACATGAACTTACAGAATTAATTTAATCGAACAAATACCGCGCCAATATTTTCTCATGCGAAACGGACAAATGACTTGCGATAAATATTATTTTTAAAATGCAAATGATCTCTAAACTCGCTTTTTATAAGTCTTTTGTGTTCTATCATCTCTCCTTTGTAGAACTGGTGAACATTCTTCGTGAATTTTTTATTTATGAAGATTTATTTACAGGTCTGTTTATGACTAAAAGTTTATTTACGTGTGTAATCGAGCAGAGAAGACAAAACGAAATCGAAACTTGCCCCTCATTATTGCTTTATATAAATCTTAATCTCAACCAATTTTTCCAGATTTTACAAATGTCGACTTCTGTTTTAAAATCATCACAGTTTTCGTTTAAAATAGATTGAAATGTTTGTTAGTTTACACCATAAGTGATTTCGATAGCTGCAGTGTTATAGTTGCAAACTTTATTTACTGCCCGACTATATTTATATCGCCGGTGTTATGTCTGCGTATAATGTCTTGCTCCAGGGCGACGGATGTTATGATAACTTCTGTTCAGATTTAACGGACATTTTCAAAACCTCTACACGAACTACAGTTAGGGACATATAGAAATTAGCGAAAAGCGTATAAATTCTTATAGCTATAACTATTCTGGCGATTGCTTTATAATACCTTCAGATACAAATGTAAACAGACAAATTGCGCGCGAACGAATCCTACATCTTGAATTGAAAATCAGTTTTGTTTTTATGACAGGTTTATATTGAAAGCTTATTTTATCAACAGTGCAGTTTTCTTTCAGGAAATACTACATCGGTTGGAAAATACTTTTTCTTCACTTTCATTAAATTTTAAATTTAATTGAAACTGGAAAATGTTCGACTTCATTCGAAAGAAAACAAACTTTATAATTTATCCGACTGTCGTTTGCATAGAAATGTAAATTTCATTCAACAAATTCAAGCGAAGCCGTTTCATTCACAATTTAGTTTTCAGAAGACAGCAACAAAAGTTTGTTCTTGTCTGAATCTTGCCACCAGTTGACTTGTACAATGTACAGACTGTATAATATAATTAATTTGTTTAAATACACCTCGCCGCTGCATAATTAATTTCGTTAATGCGAGATTATTTACCCGAGAGGTTCACAAAATAAAAGTTCAATTATTGTGCAGTCGATTAAATTTTTGTTTAACATATGAATATTTAAGACCAGTCTCCACCGCGCAAAGACGCGCATTTGCTTAATTGTAAGTTTTCAGAAAGGATTTAAGCTGTTTCTGCAACAGTGAACGTTATAAAGAGAGAAGAAAATATTCCAAATGGCAAAATTTGCAGAATATGAGAAGTCTGGCATTTTAACTATACATGTAGTTAGAATCGCTCTACTAAAACGTTAGTTGTATTTTTTTGTTTAATTTAATATACACATTTAACTTGAGATGTGAAATACCAAATATTGTTACAAACTATCGAAACAGAAAAAATTAAAACATTACTAAAAATCCACAAAAATTCTAATTTGTAAAACCTGCTAGACTTAATTAGTTCTAGTTTAAGTTATTTTTGTCTGTCAAGGTTATCCCCACTTAAACTTCTTTTCACAGTTGTCTGACTGATCCAAGATTTCAGAGTTTTGCAAAAACAAAACAAAGTTAAAAGTTAAGCACATTTGTGCAAGTGGTAACTTGTAGCCACTCTATTGGGCACTATATCCAAATGGGTGGTGGATATTACCCCTTGTTTGGCTGCAAATTACCAATTGGCACACATATGCTAAACTTGCAATTTCATGTTTCTCAGACGTATCCCACAAGTGTTATGCTTAGAATTAACCCTTTAAGCCCCAAGCACAACAAATGATGTGTTGCTAAATTCTCCCAACCGAGCTCCATACTTTCTATATAAGCAGTTTGGGAGGATTTGGCTTTTCAACTTCAACCGCTTATTCACCTTGATCAATTCCTTATTTCTCATTACCAGTTATATTATTTTGTTTGAGTTATGTAAGGAGAAGTTAGATATTGATAAATTGCCCAGGGCTGAAAGGGTTAATTTTATGTTCTCCTTGGGAAACTGAGCCTGCTTGTTAGCAGTGCTGTGCTGACGAGTCCCAGCTGTCCACAGTTGCCAACACTCAGGCTCACTTTATTTAAGGGTAGATTCAAGGGGTAGCAAATGGCCCCTTAAAAAACTTACGTCTCGGTACAATACGGATAGTTTTTGAAATCTCGTCATATTTTAGCCATGTCTCGAAGTCTCGTATTTTTTTTCTCCGGCTCGGATTTTTCTCACAAAATAAGTTGAATTCTTGGCATTTCCCGTAAAGCATTTTGCTCAAAATTTGTTTGCTGTCTCGGCATTTTGGTTTTGTTAAAAAAATTTTTTAAACTCTGTTATTCTTGTAAATTAGTTCCCTGTACTTTGCAATATCTTGCACACTTTGTCTTTTATTTTCATGTTTTACTTACCTCCATAAAATCTTGGTCTCGGATTTTCAGTCATTGCTTTCTAAAGTTTCAGGCTCAAAATTTAAAATAGTGTCTCGGACAGTCTCGGATTTACCATTCACTACCCCTGGTAAAGCTCACTACCATTGTTGCCATGTAGTGCCCAAAAAAGTGGCTGCAAGTTGCCATTGGCACACATGTGCTGAACTTATGAGTTTATCTTTTATCAGTTACATTCCACAAGCCATACGTTTATAGTTTACTTTTGCAAAAAAGTTGAATTATTCAATTGATGGGTGAACAATTTTGTGAGTCTGCTACATTTTGTTGTTAATTTGTGTCATGTCTCAAAGCTGCCACAACAGAAACAGAGGACTTCAAACTCATGGCATGAACGATATTACTTTTCCACTGTTTTCAAAGTCACACCAGAAACAGAGGACTTCAGATTTGCAGCATTAACAATATAATTATTGCTTTTCCACTGTGTTTTCCTGGTCACACCAGAAACAGAGGACTTCAGACTTGTGGCATGAACAACTGAAGTTTTGCTAGCTATAAAAAACTTTAAAAAACATTTAAAAATAAAATTTAAGCCCATCTGATAAGGGGTCTCTGTCCCCCAGGATTGAAAGTACTGCCGTCATCCTCATCTCATTCTTATTATCATCAACAGCAGTATCAGCCTAATCAGCAGCAGCACAAAATCAAACTTAGTTGATTTCATCTTGTTTTCTCAGGAAATGAGGCAAGAACTTGTGGATTACAAAGATGTCGTTAGTTCGTTACAGTTATTAAGCAAGAAAGTTGTACCCCTGAAACAGAGGAGATCCAGGTTGAAGACTAAGATACCAGTTGTTGCCGTTGCTGGTTACAAGAACATGCAGGTAGTTTTATTTCATTAATCCTTTTTACAACTAAACTTTCAAAAGTAAGACTTACAATTTTTACAAAAGTTTTTAGCTTTGGAATTTCACGAATTATTTTAAGTCTTAATTCTGCTCTTTTAAGTCAAGCAAAATGGATAAATTGTCTCTTCATATTGACTTTCACTCAATTTCTTGGTAAAACTTGGTTTTGCAAAGGGTATCATTCACTGTTTCAATGCCACATGACCCTTTGAATTTCTCTTTAATTATTTTGGGCTGCCATCAATCAAAGTCTTGTTGTCCATAGTTTTATATAGTAAGAAATTTTTAAATATTTTTCTGGAATTTTGTTTTCAATTATCAACAGAGGTTTCGATGGGAACCATCAGGGGGATAAAGGGAGCCATATGGGAAAGGATGGAGGACCCAACCCTGAACAGAAAGGGGGGGGGGCTCCAGTTCTCTCTGTCTTACACTTGGGACCAGGCCCTCTTCTCTATTCCTGACATTTTCACGTGATAGTGAACTACCACTTGACAAACTTCACTGATGAAGACTGATGCTTTCAGTCGAAACGTCTGTTTATAAATGAGACCAAAATTCCAGAAAAAGATTTAAAAATTCCTCACATCAATTGAATCTGGATGAATAATAACATTCACTATCATAGTTTTGTATACCCCAGCCAATCATTATCCATGAATTGTGGACATATAGATTTAAGAACTGTGTTAGTGATGTCTTGCCAGTTATGGTGAAGTAGGTCATAACTTGGGAGGAATGTTGGGACCAATTACATACCACAAAGCTAGACAAAAAAAATACATCCCAAACCATGCAAAGTTTTGATCAAAGCTGAAAACCACAAAAAGGTGAAAATCACATACTAAAGACTAAATTAATTATCACAATTCTGAAGAAACTGCTGTTATATTTTGCAAAAAACCAAAAACTTAACCTTAAAACAAGGATAAACTGCAGACCAGACAAACAGTAAAACCAAAATACCAGCCAACAAATAGTTAGAAGTGTAAAACCACAAACCCGAATGCCCCCAACATGCTCTCTTGTTATTCAGGAGATTTGTGGTTTGAGAGTCCTTGAGATGTTTTGGTTGTGGTGTTGCATGGCGATTGTGAATCTAGTGATGATGAGCAGAGAACAGATAAATATCTCTGTCACACTGCCTTTATAAAGAACTATAATAAACTTTGATTGAATTTTATCAACTATTGGAGGCTTAAATTCTATGTCAAAAATTTGACAGCAGTAGCATCCCAATGAAGAGACTGTACTTGGGATAAAAGTCAAATAGATTAAGGTAAAAACTTTTAATTTCTAATTGCATTTAAACTTTATTTACAGAATGCTGTGAATAAAGGAGACAAATGTGTGTTAACAGATAACTCAGAGCATCACTCGTGGAAGGTATGCACCATATTATAATGAAGTTATTAACCAGCTGGTCATAAACAAAATTCGTTTTAACTGGTCTTAATCATTAAATATGAATCATTAAATATGGAATATTACACAAGAGGTATGTAGAAACATGATCCTTTTTTATGAGTTTTGAAAAGATCTTTCCTAAGTAAGCATGTGAAAAAAGTTAAAATCTTGAACATGAGAGGATAAAATTTGTATTTCCAAGCACCTGCGTGTAATATTCGGGTTAATATATCTGACATATTGACATGAATACATTTTCATATGTGTTCCTGGCAACAGCCAGAGTGTAAGCCAGAGTGCATGCGCAGGTCTTTTTGTCATCAGTGCCATCATTTAGTGTAAGAACAGTGAGCTAGTTGGCTTTATATCCAAGCCTCATTTTTTGTGAATGGATTACATATATTTATTTACGAAAAGCATAAATTGGTTTTTTAAAAAAAATTCTGGTTAAAGTATAAACTTCTATAAAAGTTCGGAAATATTATTTGTGTTAATGCTGTGTCCTTTGATGTGTTAAGGCTCATTTCTTCATTGCCGATCTCCAAGGTCTTATGTTCTTCAATGCGTTGATGAAGGTGTTAACACACACAAAAGTATAAACCGTTCTTTTTATATGCGATGTCAGTTTTTTGATTCATTTCAAAAAATATATATACAGTATTGATAACTTTGTATTAATTTTATATAACATTGGTTTTATGGACTTGTATAATGTGTATGGGTTTTATATCTAATGTTTATATTAAAATTATTAAAAAGTAAAATAACAGTGATACTATAAAATATTTTTTAACTGGAGAAGTAGTCAAGGTCCTCAGGCAGATATAGCAACAAAAATTTTGTCACTCCTCGCTACCGCCTGGAGACTGAAGGTGGCAGATCACCTGTAAATTGTGGAATTCGCTCCTGCTATCGATAAAAAGTGCTAATGTCTCTACTAGCACTTTTAGGACACAAATTATCAAACAGTTTTACGACTCTTACAAAGAGTTAAATCACTTTGTTGTTTAAATTGATTTAACTCAGTTTCTCTTCAATCGCTTTTTAAATATTGTATATACATTCAGTGTTTCGATATTTTTCAAGTATTTTTAGAGTTTTGGATTAATTTAGTATTTTTATTAATTATTTTTGATTTATTTTTAAGAGTGTATTTATATGAGGACCACTAGTTTATCAGTTTATATGTTAAGTGTCATCCTCTTTAAATAAAGTTGATTGATTTGATCTGGAGTTTATTTCATTCTGATGATCAAATTAATATCTTTGGTCTGAAACTTGGTCATTAACAAGATTTGAATAGTTTTGAAGTTTTTTTTGTTATTCTTAAAATCTTACTGCTACATGTATATCCATCAGCACATTTTGCTTTTAATTTGATCTATATGTAAATACAAATATACTTACATTTTGACATAGGAATTTACTAATCTATCTATATAGCTTAGATAATAAATTAGTAGCAGAAGAATCAGTTTTATTTTTTATTGCTTAATGCTTGACACTTGACGATTTTATGTATTTTATGTAATAGGTATTAGATCCAACAGGCCAAGAGTGTGAAATCCCTTCAGTGTGTTTTGTTATTCCTGCCCCAGACCTTGAAGCAAAAGAGCTTTCAACAAGGTGGGTGAAATGGCAATGATGTGGTTGTATGGAAAGGATGGGTTTGTTTGTTTAGGAAGTTTTTTTTTTATTTTGTTATTTGTTGAATAGTATTAATGCATTTTGATTCAATTAGACAATTTACGAATTATGCTCCACTGCTGACAAACAGAAACATCAAGTCGAGCCAAGTGCTCAAAAATACGGCAAATTTATGAACAGTGAGCACTTAGCCTTGACTTGAGGTTTTGGTTATGATCAGTGGAATGTAATTTGGAAATAGCCTATTTTTATGCCGTTTGTTGATGGCGGCATGGTTGGCGCAGTAGTAAGATCTCTGCCTTGGAACCACAAGGTCCCAGGTTCAACACCCACAGGCTCAGCCGAGTATTGAACATTTGTGTGACCTTCTTTTCCGCCAAAGTTGACTCAGCTGTCCATCTTCCCGAGGTCGGTTAAGTGAGTACCAGCTTCTGCTGGGGGCTAACCTGCGATGGATTTGTGTCCCATCCAGGGGGAGTCAATGACTCTTATCTGCTTAAGACTATAGAAACCGGAGATAATTACCAGCATCAATGGACCACATAGGCTCATAAAAGGATTTAGCCATGCCGTTTGTTACCTTGTTTAATTAATCTTTTATGTTATTTTGAGCTCTGCAACTGGCCTTTTCTTAATCTTTACCAGCCAAAAAACAGCTGTTTACTCTAGCAGAACATACATTTCCCAAAATCGACATATCAGAGAAGGGCTTTCATATATTTTAGAAACCTCTTCCTAGATAATGTTTGTTTGAACACTTAATTGCTAACAATAACCCATGTTTTCATTGGTTACCAAACAATGACAACAAACTTTTTGTTTGGGTTAAAAGTCATGACATAATTTTTAATCCTTATTTTTTTATAATTTTCAAAAATTGTGTGTAAAAGGGGTAAACGAAACTAAGACCTCAAACAAAAATCGAGCTGTACTGTTGAAACACTTCAAAAAGTATTAAAGGGATATAAAAACTCTCAGAAATGAATATAATTGTGATTTAAGATAATTTTTATGATTTTATGAGTTATAGTTTGTTTTGATAAAAAACAGGGTTGCCATGGTCCTTGAAAATCCTGGAAAGTCCTGGAATTGAGGAAGAAAAATTCCAGGCTCTGGAAAGTCCTTGAATTTGGGTTGTTGTCCTTGAAAATCCTGGAATGGACAAAAAATTTCTTTCTTTACTTCCCAAAATAATAAGAATAAGCTGTTTGTTAAAATATTTTTGATGCAACATCTTTCTAAAACAAAAACCAGAACTGCGAGAGGCTTGATTTTTGTCCAGATACAAATCTTCTAAAGCTTGTTAATACAGTATGTGAATTGTTATACTGATATTTGAAAAGAAATGTATAAGCAATCAAGTCTTATTTGATAGAATAGGTCCTGAATTTGCTTGAAAAGGTCATGGAAAGTCCTGGAAAAGTCCTTGAATTTCACGTCCAGTAAATAGTGGCAACCATGAAAAAAGCTATATCCATTTACCAGCCGAAGTGCCCCATTGAGGTAGTGCTTATTTCTGATTTCTGTTGTGTTAAATTGATGAGAGTCATTCACTCCCCCTGGACTGGACACTAATCCATCACAGGTTAGCCCCTTAACAGGAGCTGATACTCATTTACCGACCTTCTAAGTATGGAAAGCTGAGTCAAATTGGCAAAAAAGAAGGTCACTCTTGGCAGAGCCCGGTTTGAACCAAAGACCTTGTGGTTGGAAGGCAGAATCTTACCACTGCACTGGCCATGCTGCTGTTAAATGTTTTGCAAATTTCTCTTGACTCTTGTCCTATTTCGTTGTAGAAAAATCTACTTACTCCACTTCATGCCACATAAGGCTAACACAAGAGAATGCCTTCATCCTTCTTTCCAGCCACTGAAGTGTTCAATCTTGCACCTTGACCATTCAGTTTCTTCCATTTCCTTTGAACAGATATCCCCAAGTCTCTTTGTTCTTCCTCTCGTTTTTTCTGCTGAAACCAACTGAGAAAAATAAGTGATAAGTTATAATTGTAGTTGATAATTTCTTTCCTGATAAACTGTAGATTGGAGATACAGTACAAACATCTTCTAACTCTGTGGAGGACTCGACACTGGAACTTGAAGCAGGCTCTGAGCCGGGAACAAGTCTTTACTAGTGTCAAAGTCATGAAGTCTACCACGCCAGAAATGGTAGGTCGGTCGTAAAATATAGATCGATAAAGAAGTGTCTTTTTAGGGGGTTTTACAACTGAATTGAAAAAATCAAGTTACAGAGTTCTCCTCAGAGATAAGGTAGCATTGCAGAGGTTCGTTGTGATCATTTGATCGATCATATTACACCTGACTGGCATAATGCAATCTGCTGCTATGGTTACAAACATCATGTGGGCTGTTTGGTCTGAAAAAAGTAACCCAGGATAGAGTTAACCAAAATGGTACTCTGTCAAAGAAAACATGTTGTTTGCAGCTTTCTTCACGGGAAAATTTTACCAATACCTTTCGGGGGGGGGGGGGGGGGGGGGGGGGGGGGGGGGGGGGGGGGGGGGGGGGGGGGGGGGGGGGGGGGGGGGGGG
>JAOCPT020525910.1:0-11708 GCA_026546935.2 Palythoa grandiflora
GGTTGGGGGGGGAGGGGGGGGGTTCTTAAAGGGATACGTTGCTGTACCTCAATATTCGTCTTAAATTAGACGTTATTTAAACATGTGTCCACAACTTTTCGAATTTAACAACTCTGTTCATGCAGTTAACGCCAATCGAATGTTTTTCAAGGTTTGACTTTCTCGCGCTCCGCCATCTTTAAATTGACGTTTTGGGGTTGCAGTACTAGTCTCCACTCAAGATTAAAACAATAGCAATGAACGAGTGGGGTCTGGTATTGCAACCAGTACATGATAGACGTCACATTTCAAGATTGCGGCACGCGGATAATTTGAACTATCAAAAGGATCATGAGCTTTTATAGAAAGAATAATCAAATAAGAGCTGCTAAAGCGGACATAAGATAAGGAAAAGTCTTATTTTAGATTAATATTGTTGGACAGTGGAGCATCCCTTTAACTAGAAAATGGGTAGGTATCAGGTGCCAGTAAGGCCTCCACATTCTCACTCCGTTCGGAGTGGAGTGTCGCACTGACGAGGCTTGAAGCCGGTGAGATCGGAGTCTGCAGGTACATTTACAAGCTCTCGTCTCGGTTATAATGTTCTCGTTTCCAGGCTTTTCCCTAGAGGGTGGGTGGGGTGGGAAAAGAACCTTGAAACGAGGTTGTTATATTGAGTGAAAGCTTACAGTGAGTGATAGATATAATGGAGTTCAAATTATTTCAAAGACCTTTGCGGTGTTATCCGTCTCACTTAAATTTGTTAAGCAAGTACAGGTTGAAAAAGAAGTAGAAAAACAGAAAATATTGGAAAAACATTCATGTAAAATTGCATCCCCATTGCCAACCCTAAATTCTACCAAATCATCCCAACTCTTTGGAAGGTCCACATTTCTGGAATTTACTTCCCACTCAATTGTCCGACGAAGGACTGCAGTCCGAAACGTCAGTTTTCTTCTATATTCATGGTGTTAAACTTAAAATAATCTTTAAACTGTTTCCATAGAAACACTGACGCAGCATTCGATTTAGTAAGCCAATATGATTAGGATTTATTTTAGAAAATTATTCCAAAAGCGCGCACGATGTGAGATGGTAGATATTTAAAAAAAATCTCAAATTCTGTTTCAGTTTTACAAACCAACCGAAGGTTGACTTGTCAAAAACAAAAAGGGGGGACTTGTTAAATGAAAATTTGAAATCGAGTCAAGTGACTTATTTGCCATGATGTCATATCGTATATGAGCTGATAACCGAGATTCACTGAACTAATCAGAGGGCTAGAAACTCAATATTTGAGGTTAAAAATTAATTTAGCAATTAACAATTATTCCGCGAACGCGCGTTGAATATGAGATGATATCCGGCAAAGTGCGAATTGCCGAGTTGGCCATTTTCTTCTCATCCAACAAGACGTGAGTAGAATTTCCTTCAATTCTGGAACAATTAGATTGTTAAAAATCAGCCAATATCTATTGAATATCATTTTACTTTTACATAATTATCGGAAAATTATCCTTCCATATAAGGTCATGCGGTATATGAGCTTATGACCGAGATTGAGTAAACCAATCAGAACGCTAGAATTTTTGAGGTTGAGAATTTAAGTTAACCAATATTCGCCGAAGAATGTTAACAGACATAGTTGCGTTATGCTACGTTTAACACTAAAATAAACTGCGGTCCAATATTAAAATTGGAACTCGCCCATTAAACCGCTCAACTTGAAGAAATTTATTGAGCGGATGTGTGCGTATCGCCTTTAGGATATTAAATAACAAATTTGGTTCAGTTGGAAGGCGCGCCTCAACATATCGATGTTTCTCAGTCTATCTTTGGAATTTCCTTCTTATTGTGAAATGCGTTAGAATGCACTTAAAAGATTTTATCGTATTAATACAAGTGACAACCATATGGCTTTCTTACGTTTTCTTGTCTTTGCTCAAGCTTATTTCAACTGATTACTTTGAGGTAACAATGTCAATGAATAAATTCTAAAACATGCAAATTACTTGGTAGATTGAGACACCTCGTCGTCGCTGATTCGGTCCGTTATACGAGTATTGCTTTTAATTTTCGCGGAAATTTAACTGGAAAAGTCAGTCTTCATTCAATATAAACAAGAACGTTTTTAATCCTATGTAAGAATAACGTCTAAAAACAAAGTCAATCTTAAACAACTTTATTCTAAGGTTTTAGTCTCGAGCATATCACAAGTTATGCTTCAAACGGGAAACCTAAATTTATAACTCTTAAAATATTTGCGTCATGAAGGACGGAGAGCTATCGAAACTATAATCTATATTTTTACACCCTTGATGTCCGTTTAGGCGCAAATAGATTTTTTTGAACACCGATGAATTGTTTGATTTTGAATGCAGGTTGTAGTGTAATTGTATGTAAAACTATGTCGATGGAGAAAGTACAGCTTTTAATACAGTAGTCTTCCTCGGATATCCTTATACATGACATTAAAAGTTTATAAAAATCAAATTTATGATTCCAGACACCAAGACATAATTATCAGATTTATTATCACTTGACACCAAGGATCGGAAGGCAATCAGTGCCAATATTGACAAATTATGTAACCGTTGGAATTTTTAGAAGGAAGAGATGAAAAGCGGGTGATATTCCGGTATTAAACAAAGGTTTGGTGTTATTTCCCCGTGAAGCTTCAGTTTATTGCCATGTCTTCAAACCGTTCTGCTGTATTGAACCAGGCGCTGGGACTTTTTTACAGCAAACCTGGTGAAATAACGGCAGATAAACTGAATGGTGCAGCAATCACGGTCCAGCAGCTGCGAGATATTGTTGTACGTGAAGTTAGCGAAATAGAAGCAAAATTAACGGCAGATTGTAGAGTGGAACTAGCAGCCAGTGTTGGGCTGTTTAGAGAAGGGATCGTGTCATTGTTTCAGTGGATTTCTACAACAGGAAGGGCAGCCATTGATCTTGGCCCTAGTGTAGTTGTAAAAATGGCAGAAGAAGAAGATGATGATTACGACTATATCGAACTTTATGCTGATCGAAGTAAGGAAGTGAAGAGTTCCTTTCCTAGTGATGATGACGGGGCGAATGGCGCTACAAACGAAATGACTGATTTTGACCAACTTTGTTTGAAGTTCTGCCACGATTCTCAGGAGAAATTCAAAGACGCAAGGAACGAGTACTTGGAATTACTGAGTCATGGAAATTTGGACACGCATGACAAAATTCTGTTGATCAAGACTCAAATTGCTGCTGCATTACTGGAGAACTTGAACAATCCGTCTGACGGACTGGAGATGTGTAGAATCCGCCTTGAGGAGCTCCACTCCCTTCCAGTGGTCCGTCAAGTTTTCTCGGATGAACTGTCTGAAAACAGTAGCACTGTGAATGCGGTTAATAACGAAGAGCAGATAAAACTTTTCACTTCAGTATGCCAAATAAATCACGCCATATTCACCGTAACGCTCACAGTCAGTTCTGGACCCAGTGATTTATTATCACTTTGTGTGCGCACCAAGGACGATCGCGTGCACCCTCTGCTTGACGGGAGACTGGTGAGAAAACTGTACGCACGTGGCTTGGGGGAGTTGGATGTGACGTGTTCCTTTGGCCAGAAAGGAACGCGTCCCGAACACAAACTGATAGAGCCCTGGGACGTGACTGTCGATAGCGAGGGGCGGTACATGGTTGCTGACTGGGGTGGGGACGGGGTTAAGGTTTTTGACAATAGTGGATCATTTCTTTACTGTCTGTGTGTCACAGACCCAGACAAAGAGCTTACATTTTCTCCTTGCAGTGTGGCTACGGACGAGGATGACAACGTGTACGTGTTGGCTGTGCAGGAAGATGACGCGGGCGAGCAGACGCAAGGAGTTTACGTGTTTGATAAACACGCAAAGCTACATCACACGTTCCAACTTCCTCAGAGGGACGAGTTTGAAGGTTGGTCACTAACGCTTGTACGCGGCTCAGAAAACTTGGTGATTGTCCTGGGAGAATGCGCCGGTAGTTACCGTTTTGACGTTTACAAACCCGATGGGGAATTTGTAAACAGCTTTAACGATGCAATCGTAGGAAATGCAAATCACATCGCGTCTACGCACGATGGTAAAGTGATGGTCGCAGACTCGAAGTACGACCGTGTATGTATCCTTGAGTTTGACAGCTGGGGGGTCCATTTAAAGAATTTCAAGGTAAGGGGATTTCCTAAGGGTGGTATCGCGTTTAACCCAACCACTGGTCACGTGATTATTACGTCAAGTCCTCACAACGAAAGCGTAAATAATGCGCTGGTCGAAGTTTATACGACTGACGGGGACTTTGTTCATGCCATAGCGCTGGACGCCGATGCGGCGGGTGAGCTGGGCGGCGTTGCCATCACACCGCAAGGACGGATTGTTATTGTAAACGAAGAGGAACGCAAAATTAACGTCTTATGATTTTTTTGCGGACAAGACTAGAAACTTTATGTGGCTCACTTTGTCTACAGAATTTTTTTAAAAAAGGAAATTTTGAATTCAATTTTAGAAAAAGTAACGTATGCCTTAGTGCAGATATATTTTTAGTCTTACTCAATGTTATTTTCTGGTTGTCTTACCTAAAGTCTACTAAAGCAACAAAAGAGAAGATACTGTTTATAAACTAGGGAATAGGCTATCATTTACTGACGTCATTGTTTACATTCTGCTTCATTAGCATACAATTTTAAATGGGAAGGGAACCAAAATAAAAAGGAATAGCGCAGGGCAGCTATACTAAAAATAGGAATTTTACCCCCACGTGACTCGGACAGAGACATGTTTGACAAAAAATTCAATAGAAAAATTAGCGATTTTAGAATTATAAGGAACAAATTTATTGTTAAATTTTAAATAATATGGTTGGTTGACGACTTGATTTTATTTAGCTGGTTTGTTTGACCGATTTATGACGTAATTACTGCGCTGCGCTATTGGGCTTAAAACCTGCGAAAGGCAAAGAAAGTGAGGTTAGCAACCAATTTTAGGTTTTATGCATGCAGATGGCAAAAAGTTTAATGATAACATTCTTTGTAAAACTTCTGTTTGCCGTAAACGCGTCACGGGAACATTACTTAACATAACGGTCTCAGTTTTTCAGAGGAGGTTTATTTTGGAAAGCTCTTTTAATATTCAGAACTTCTCAATTTGTATTTCAATTAGAAAGACAGGTACGTATGCTAATGAAGTAAACAATGTAAACAAGACTCAGTACAAGATAAAGTATCGGCAGACGTTTTCTCGTTTTCAAAACTGGATTAACTTTTTTACCTCGCACGCAAAGTTAAATCCAATTGAGTCATTAAAAAATTACAGCAAGTATTTTGTCACTTGCTCTTGACCTCACAGAAAAACGTTAACATTGAAACTTTGGAACTGCGCTTTTATTTCATTTTATTTTATAATAAGTATACAAGCTTTTTCTGGAGTACACGTCGTTAAAGTCGAAGCGTTGAGAAAAGACCTTTTTCACGCCAGCGTGACTTTTAAAGTAATCCATTTCATTTTTTTGGAAAACGGACATCGTCATCAAATTTTTCACATCAATAACAGTAAAAGTGGAAAGTTTGGATGAGAGTGACCTAAAATGGGCCACAATGTCAAAATTTGAAGCTAAATATTTTTTATGGAATTTTTGCAAGAAATTGGATGTGTTCAGCATAATAACGGGACACGACGGGATGCAATGCCCTCCCACTATACGTTTCTTTGTAAAAATACTTAGATTTAAAAGATTAACTTTTTTGCAAATTTAGGGGCTATATCTTTGAAAGGTTGCACTTTTACTAATATAGATGTTGTTATATGAAAGTAAATCCCTTCTTTTCCAAAAATTCAAACATTTCGTTGTGTCACGCTAACCGTGAAAAGCGTTTGTAACCTGGCCAATCCTTGAGCACGTGCTTGAGGGTACCAGCCATGCCCTAGCCACGTGATTTTCTTTAGTCTTCCTGGTATGTTACGTCTTGTATAGGAAACCAACCTAGTGGAATTAAAAACATGGTGAACTCTTTCGATGGCGCTGCGTGGATTATATACTGATATGTGAATCCGTAAAATGACAGTTCTTTCTCTTTTTCCTCTAACTTTCTGTAAGCTTTAATAATATAATTTTATGTGTCAAAAGTACGAGTTTAGTTTTATTTCATTTTGTACATTTTATCGCATACCTGAAAACCGTTCATTGTTCGCATTGAAGAAGGAAGTGTGTAGGTGCTGGAGTGTAACAGCAAAACAAGCTCCAGACAAATGTCCTCCGAGAACTTGACCTCTTTTACAGTAGAACTATCTTCCCACTCTTTAAACACTCTGTGAATAAAGCACGGCAATTAAGGTTAACCCTTTTAGCCCGAGGCAATTTTATCAACATCTAACTTCTCCTTACATAACCCAAACAAAACAATATAGCTGGTAATGAGAAATAAGATATTGATCAAGTGGAATAACCTGTGGAAGTTGAAAAGTCAAATTCTCCCAAACTGCTTATATAGAAAGTATGGAGTTCAGTTGGGAGAATTTACCAACACGTCATTTGTCGTCTTTGGGGCTTTTATATGGGCTTTAATATTTTAATTTTAAAAACATCAATTCATAATCATTAACATTTTTACTAACACAGTTAGTTTAGCACAGATGTGAAACGTTAAAATAAAACTTAGGAGCAGTTTCATGGAAATAATATCATAACCTCTTACTCAAGAAAAAGTCAGAGAGAACAAGTTTCAAAAAGATGTTTTATTGACCATTAAAAGGGGAAACGAAAAAACAAGTTGAAACAGTAACTGCTATATGTAATAGTATTAATTACATAATAACCCAAGTTATTCTCGCATTTTGATTGGTTCTCGTCTATGATCTATTAGAGGACAGACGCACGCTTGACGTCACCATTACAAAGTTTTTATTTTTTTATAATATAAAACAGATTCCATGTTTTTGTGCGTCTGTTCAGTAATAGATAACAGAGGACATCAAACTGTGGTAAGAACAGTGACACACTCGGCTATCGCCTCGTGTGCCACTTTTTTGTTCTTACCACAGGTTGACGTCATCTGTTATGTACAACAGAACAGACACACGCAAACATGGAATCTATTTAAATATAACACCTACATCAAAAAGACACATGAGATTAATCAAAGGAAAAACCCAGTACAAACATTTATACTTACGAATAATTCGTTTTCTCATATAAACATAAGCGGTACAAAATTTTTAGAATACAACTCGGCTGATCTGCAAAAAATTAATAATGCAATCTTTGTGAACACAATCCCTCCATTACGTGTATCATCAAAAACACTTCTTGCCTTGTGAGCGTGTTTGAGAAAATGTAATGTTTGAATTAACGACACAGGAATGACAGTGTTGTTATAAAATATAACACAGAGTTATGGAAACCTCTTCATTCTACCAGAACGAAATTCGCATAAGTTCTCTCAAATATACAGAAAGTCTCTCGATTTTACAGGAAGTTTCTCGATTTTAGATGAAGTCTCCCGATTTTACAGGAAGTCTCTCCATTTTACAGGAAGTCTCAAAATTTTACAGGAAGCCTCCCCATTTTACAGGAAGTCTCACGATTTTACATGAAGTTTCTCGATTTTACAGGGTCTCCCGATTTACTGGAAGTCTCCCGAATCTACAGGAAATCTCTCGATTTTACAGGAAGTCTCCCGACTTGCAGGAAGTCTCCCAATTTTACAGGAAGTCTCCCGATTTTACAGGAAGTCTCCTGATTTTACAGGAAGTCTCCTGATTTTACAGGAAGTCTCCTGATTTTACAGGAAGTCTCCCGATTTTACAGGAAGTCTCCTGATTTTACAGGGAGTCTCCCGATTTTTGGTACAATGTCTCCATCTCCGTAAGAGCCAAAGCTAGTTTTGCCAAAATCTCCTGCTATAATTATTGAAATAAAACTAAAAATGCTGTTAGTGTTAAGGACACAGATCGTTTGAAACAATCAAAAGAAAGATAAAGCTTACGCAGCCTCTTTTCAGCCAATCACAAACCTTGTTTCATTTTAATTTGTTTCAAAGTATTGGTAGGGTTGGGTATCACCTAACTAGGGAACTGGTGCAAATCGTGCGTTTTGATTGGCTACGCTACTAAGGGACGAAATTCAAAGGTTTAAATTGACAACCTACCAAAAAATGGCGGCTGCTTCACGTTTTGTGAAAATTTCAAAGGAGATTTAGATAATTACTGGATAATTCCATCCCAGAAAAGACCAAAAGGGCAACAAAGTACGAGATGAAGATCTTTAATGGTAAATTTTGTTGTTTTTTTGTTTCTAGACAAAACTACGAACTTTGTTTATAAATTCAAAACAAATCAAACTTTACTTTTTTCAAAAGTCTTTTCAAATATATTGTCACTTTTTTATTATAGAATGGCTTGCAAACCAAATAAAATTTAAAACATTTATACAAGAGCTGGAGAAATGGACAATGTTTTTTACGCTGATATCAGGCGAGAAGACAGCAATGAATTCAAAGTTTGGCGCAATTGAGCGTGACGCTTTTTTTCAGTTTATTTCCAAATAAATATTTATTCAACATGCATTTGCTAACTTTATGATTGCCTTTTCTGTCCAACTAGTTGTGTGATACTAAAACAATTAGACCCTTCGCCCTTAAGGGAAACTGGCCCTTGCAGACTGCGGGTCTAATTGTTAATTACCTAATTAGTGGGTAGGTGCTGATTGCCTGGAATAACACTAAGCGCTTTACGAGCCAGGCTGACGTTATTTTGCTGCGAGACAAGTTGATCTGTTGTAGTAATAGCGAAGCATACGTTATGCCTTTTCATTTGGATCCACTTTTGAAAGCATTTTCAAATTGATGCGGTTTCAACGAAAATGCTCAGCATCTTAGTGTAGACAGAAGGCCTAAACGCATCGAAGAGTTGACGGTTTCAAACGAAAACGCACTCGGGTGTGGACTGGGCCCGATTTTCAAGTCTTTGCGAACTTAGTGCCTTGCACGCCGTGCGTGATAGTTGCGCGGCCACTCAATTTTGATCGTTACGTTATTATAAGTACAAGCAAAGCATGCACTGAAACTATTTCACATTTACCCCGTGTTTATTTGCTAAATTGTTTTTCCAATATTACACTTAAAAATTTAAAAATTTAAGAATTAAGTTGTAACACAAACAAAGATGTGTTAAAAAAGTACGATTATTAACTATTTTATATTTAAGCACTAAGTAAAATGTAATACGGATTATGAGTTCGTTGCATGAGCAGTCTCTAAACTGAACAACTTGGAAGAGTTGACATGATACACATATACTCATGCAGGGTCGATTCTCAAATTGTCAATTATGCTATAACTTTTATACTATTTTCATCGACTACGAGAATACTACCATTACTATTTCTAGTACTACTACTACTACTACTACTACTACTACTACTACTACTACTACTACTACTACTACTACTATTACTACTTAAATATCTCTGGTTATAGGAGTCATCTTTCAGTTCCAAGTAATCGTAATTGCAGTGCTAGATTATCGGGAGGGTTATGTCTTTTGTTTAAAGAAAAATTTGCCGAGTCAGTGACTCTATTAAATGCAGGCACTAACGTTATATGGTGCAAAATAAATAGATTATGTTTCGGTTTAGCGAATGATATATACATTTGCGGAGTATACATACCCCCGCAAAATTCAACCTATTTTTCTGAAGATATTTTTGAAGAGTTAGAAAACGATATTAATTATTACAGTTCTCAAGGATCGATTCTGTTACTCGGAGACTTGAATGCTCGAACCGGAAAATATAATGATTTCCTAGAGGCACCACACAGATGTTTTTTGGACATAGATGAACAAGAAAATGTAACTCCAGTTGCATATAGAAATAATTGTGATAATGTTCTGAACGAACACGGAAAAGCTCTTTTAAAAATATGCAAAAACTGTGACCTTCGTATTCTAAATGGACGAAAAAAGGGCGACTCGTTGGGCAATGTAACATTTCATGGTAGAAATGGAGTTAGCACCGTGGACTATATTATTTGTGATGAACAGATGTTTGAAAACATGCAATTTTTTGTAGTTAAACCTCCTACCCCAGTTTCTGATCATAGTCAAATCGTATCGTGGCTAAATGTTACTTCACTCCATAAAAATGATGACGAAAGTACAATTAATTTTCAAAAACTGCAAAAATTAACAACCCAATTCGTTTGGGAAGACGATTCTCCTGTCCTGTTCACGCAGGCGCTTCAATCACCAGGGGTTCAATATTTGGTAGAAGATTACCTTAATCGTCAGTTCCCAAATACTGAATTAGGAGTCGATAAGGCAGTCGAATTAGTGGAAAATATTTTACATACAGCCGCGGCCCAATCTCTAAAAAGAAAGATGATTAAGAGAATACGTAAACGAAGAAACATTGTTTCTAAAAAATGGTTCGATAAAGATTGCAAATTAAAGAGACATGCTCTGAGAAAAATAGCAAATGAAAAACACAGAGATCCAAAGAATACAGATATACGTGAGCTATATCATAAAACACTTAAGGAATACCAATATTTGATTAAGAGTAAGAAAACTCAGTACCAAGCGGAAAAAATTAGACAATTAGAAAAAACTGACACAAACTCTAATTCCTTTTGGAAAACTCTAAAATCTTTACCTGATACTGTGGAAGAAAAAAAGATTCCACCAATTTCCCAGGAAAAATGGCTAAGTCATTTCAACAAATTGCATCAAATGCCAGATGAAAATACACAATTTAACGAAAAACATATTGATCTTCGCGAAAAGCTAGAAACTTTAGAATCAAAAAATACACAAACAGAATCTGGTCCAAATTTGTTAGAAGCTCCAATTTCAGTTACTGAAATACTTCAAAGTTATAAATTATTAAAAAACAAAAAATCACCTTTTTCAGATCTTATTCGAAATGAAATGATAAAGCAAAGCTGTAAAATTATGCCTCACATTTACGAAAAGCTCTTTAATATCGTATTAAATTCTAGTATATTCCCGCGCTCTTGGTGCAAAGGTTTGATTTCACCAATATTTAAATCAGGAAATACATCCGATCCTGCAAACTATAGAGGGATATGTGTTTCAAGCTGTTTGGGCAAATTCTTTTGTCTGATTTTAAATCAAAGACTTACCAACTTTGTGATTGAAAAGAAGATTTTACATCCCTCTCAAATAGGTTTTCTAAGAGAAAATAGGACAAGTGACCACATTTTTACTCTTCGGACACTAATTGACAAGTTTGTACATCGACATAATACAAAACTTTATGCATGCTTTGTTGACTTTCGGAAAGCCTTTGATTCTATTTGGCACGAAGGTCTGTTTTATCGACTCTTAAGCTACGGGATATCTGGTAAAATGTTCCGAATTATTAAAAATCTTTATTCCAAAAGCACTTGCGCGATAAAAATAGATAATCATAGAACTTCTTTCTTTGAATACTCGCGAGGTGTCAGACAAGGATGCATTTTAAGTCCATTATTGTTTAATTTGTTCCTCAACGAACTTCCATTATCCATTGACTACAATAAAACCGACCCCATTCTTCTCCCAAATGGGAGGCACGTAAATACTTTACTTTATGCGGACGACCTAGTTTTCATATCAAGAAGCAAAATTGGATTACAAAATTGTTTAAATACTCTTGAGTCTTTCTGCTCTACGTGGCTATTGGAAGTTAACTTAAAGAAAACAAAAGTTATGATTTTTCAA
>JAOCPT020525980.1:0-11708 GCA_026546935.2 Palythoa grandiflora
ATTTTTAATTGTAATGAATGGTCACACTTTAGGAAAAAGAATTGTTATTTTACTTTTTATCTTGAGAAAACTTTGAGAGGCTTTTTCTCAAATCTGCTTTTTTCAGTAATAATGCATTTGGGGCCAACATAACTAGTAGAATATTCAAGCAATTGGTCTGAATTTTTTGCAGCTGCTTGTAAATGTCAAGTAATGTGCAACAAATAAAGGATTTTGAGATTTAGAAAAATTTTGATGCTGTTGCCATGGAAATCTCAATAATTTCAGGTATCAAATTACAATTAGTTTATTGAAAAATTTGTCTGTTGTTGCACTCTACTATGATGTAGCAATGCCTCAACCAAAAATGGTTAAGTTTACTAGTTTGCAACTGCCAAAATTTAGGCCCTAAAATTCACAAAGGCCAATACTAGTTAATTATTAACTTTTACAGACATTTTTTATTGTGAAAACTTTGACTTGCCCATAAATTTTTAGAATATGGGAGAAGTTTATAACTATTAGAGATTTTATGAAGATATGACAGTTTAGTGGTAATTCTATAATTAGGGTCGATAACCACCTTAATGGGAAAACCCCTCATACTATCCATTGTTTTTTTCACAACAGTAGAATACTCCTTCACGTTCCGTTGTCAGAGTAATGGCACTCGAGGAAGACAAATTGAAATTTAAAAAAGGATTTGGTTATTCTCTTTCGACGAAGTTATGGTAAGGCTAAAACACGAAAAACTTTTTTTTAAAACCTGTTTCAATTCGAAGCAAGCGAAAAATATTCAGTAACACACTTTCTCAATTCAACTTTACAAGATGTGCAAACGCTTCAAGTGGAAAAGAAGTTCTTTTGTGGCAACTGAAGAAATAATTAATATGTATAGGGCAGACGTCGATAAGGAAAACAGAGAAATTAAAAGACATATCATTGGGCGAATTATTTCGGATGTTTAGAGCAAGCAAGGTGTTCGTCCAAAGAAGGTCGGAAAGAGGAGAAAAGCCAGTTACTACTCATGAAAACAATGATGGTAATTATAGATCGAAGTTGGAGGAAATAACAGAGAAGTATATGAATTGAATATACATAATATATAAAAACTTTTGTTTTAAAGCTTAGAAACTGTTCAATAACGCACACAGGTATACAGAAGACACTTGGTCAACAATGGGAGAGATACTGCTAGTTTGGATGGCACCACTGGGCTGATAGAACATACAAGTAAATTAATTGAACTATTTACTGTAAGTCGGCAAGCAATTTGCAGTAATTCTGATGCCAGGATAAAAGATCTTGATATTTCTTTATTGTATATGGAGAAATGGAACCAGGAAGTAAAGTCAAATGGCCAACCAAAGCACTTTATATCTGACAAACTGTGGTTTGATTTACAATCAATGATTCATGGCTTTAAGTCTGTTGTAAATATCAAATTGTCAAAATTTCCCAGTGCCAGGATAAAACTATGGCTTTTCAACCAAGATGTAATAGAAAATCTTTTCTGCCATGTAAGGGCTTGTAACGGGCAAAATAATAATCCAACGTACAGACTGCAGGCATCTACCCAGAATTCTATACGACTTGGCCAAACCACCACTCGTTGCAAGTCATACGTAGGTGTAATGAGGCACTAGTCTATCTTCAAGATTGATCAACTTTAAATGCTTGACCATACAAGAGAGTGTTTTGCAAATACTGAAAGATTTGAAAGATTTAGGGGGAGTGTTCACAATTCGTTGGAGAAATTGCGATATTAAGGGGGATGGGAGAGATAAAAACACTGTCAATGTTATCATTATCAACCAAATGATCAACAAATAGTTCAAATATTTTTCTTCATTGAACTGCAACAAACATGTGAAAACTGTCAAGTCTTGACTGAATTAATGTTATTGAACAGTTGTTATCTTGGGCAAAATGTGATTTTACTGGCTCTGGCATGAGCAGGGTCTTCAACAGATCTTCACTGGCAACATGTGATGGTGGCTCAGAGAAACAAGACTCATTCTCTGATATCATAAGGTATACTGACTCTAAACGAATCATCACTGTCCCGCTCAAAAAAGGAAGACACAAGACCATCAGGGTAACTGTCCATTGCAAGTGACTGGTGCATCTGTATCACCCTCTACAAGATGGCCTTTGTCTCCGACAGCAAAAGAACTTTCACTCATTCCCCGGTTTCGACAAGAGATATGGCCTTCAACTTCTTCCTTACTCTCTCTACACACCGACAGACCCTCTTGTGGTGGTTTTAATAGCTGGCTTGTTTTGAATCCAATGATTTGCAGGTCTTGTTCTTTTGGCACTCTTGATAATGCCACATATGTGAGACCACTCACAAATTCATTGGAGCAGTGTAGAACAGCGCTTTCAAGAGTTAAACTTTGTGTCTTGTGGCATGTTGACAATAGGACAAAATAAGGGTAAACTGTTTCCTGATCCCAACTATCCTTTCGGTACGATCACAACTTGACCAAACCTGTTTCCTCAATAAAACCGTATATCCACTAACCATTTTAACCTCCAGCATCCCATCTACACTCACGCCTACAAACACTCCCATGCTTTCATTCTTCACATCATCCAACAAATTCCACACTACACCTTTGCACCATGCTTTAACAACAGAACGTTTTCAGAAGGACAAGAAATTCCAACCACATCACCCTCATCGACACACTCAAATTGTAACAGATCACCAGGAAGCTTGAAAAAATATTAAGATTGTGTAGCATTACTGACTGCTTGTCGAAATAAATATGAATGGGATCACAACTATTAGGTAAAGACCTACTAAGTGATCTTAGAAAACTTTCACATTCACCATCACAGTATCCTAATCTCACTTGGCCAATTGCCCTGACAAACATTGGCAAAGCTAACGCCTGTCTAATAAGTTGGTAAAGTTCATAGCGATGGGTAATTGACATTTTAAATACACTAGATAGAAACATCATTTCCCCATCATCAAAAATGCTTAGCATTGGCCTCCCACAAGGATCAATTGCATGCCACCAAATGGCTTCCACGAACATAAACATTGACCAGGTTCGCACTCGCACAATTCGGTCAGTCACCGATCGAGTCCACGGTGGATAACATTCACTAACTCTAAAGTACGTTGACTTCGTCCCAAACAATTGTTTCAGCTTTCTGGATTTGCTCCATGCAATGCCCTGTCGATAGAGATTTTTCTATTACATATGAGGAAGGCATATTAGCAGTGAACAGTGCATATTGCGAGTGTAGAGTGCGCGATCTCACTGTATTGTAAACTGAACATGAAATTGCACTGGACGACACGACGATAACATGTCGCCCACGCTCTAACAAAGATTTTATCACACAGTTCACCACATAAAACTTCCCTGAACCAGCCTGGCCAGCGATAAAAACATTGCAATCGGCTTCGGCAACACTTAAAACTTTCTGTTGTTCGACTGTTAGGCTGCAATAAAAAACATAAACTTTTAAAATTTGAAATTGCAGCATTCAACTCATTCACAAGTACTCAAATTTCAATCCAAATGTAAGTGTGAAGTGTGTAAAAATGGAATAGATTTTTGTTAGTACAAGTCTTCGGCTCTCAATGGCGATTTTTTTCCTCACAAGCTGTTTTACAGGATTATTTTGACAGCGTGTTCTCACTAAAACATTCTTTCCAAAAATAAAAGACACAAGGCACATCGGGCACAAGCTTCGAATGTGTTTCCTTGCCATTCTCAGTTGCCCCAAACGCCAAACTTTTCACAATTTCCTTCTGCTGCAACAGCTGCTCCTCAGTTTAGCCTCCCATAGCATCCTCAACCAAGCTATGTGTCTCACCCAACTGATACCATTCAAAATCAGTACCCGGAGTGGCATTCTGGTTTGTCTCCTCACCACTACGAGATCATATTATTCTTCCTAACAATGCCCAAAAATGCTATGGATGTGTCTCGCCCTTTGCTGATAAGTACGGAAGCATGCCTTACAACATTGTTGTCAAAGATGTTGGCAGTTACAGGCAAGAACGCTGCCAGACATTTAGTTTATAGTGGAGATTACACCAATACCTACTGCCACCCAATTACCTCTCACATCAAGCAAAAAATCCCTATATTTACCGGTCTAATATTCATTGCAGCAAGTCTTTTCAACAAACTAGTTGGCCAGCAACGGCAAGTAATAGAGTTATTGGAACTTAATGTTATTGTTAAGTAGATTTAGATACGTCAAATACCCTGTTTCATTGACTGTGTGCATCTTCATATCTTACTTCATGCAAACAGAAATTTGGAAGCAACAGAACTAGAAGACTCGAACTAGAATCATTTTTATATGTTTTGTGTTGTATTTTCCAATAAAACTATTTTTTGGGAAATATGCCGACGATTTTTGTTTTTATTAGTGTTATATTTATCACATGGCTGTCTATGTAGTTAACTTCTCTATGCGGTGTTCAGCTTTGAGTTGTCATTGCAAGTTGTATCATGTGACAACGCCTTAGAAGGAGTTAGAGAGCTCTTAGACAGAACTTATTATTTATCAGGATGACCGGGGTTGGGTAATCTATCTCAATCCTGTATATTTTTTTTCACCTTCCAACTTGAAATTTTTCAATATCAGACTCCACAAAATTTTTTTGAGACCCTGTCTGCAAAAGCTAGGAGTAACAATGGGTAATAATTGTTCTCCTGCTATTTCAAAACTAAGAATCAAAACACGTGAAATATAACAAATATGTCACAATAATGCTTTGATAAAGTTTGATAATAGTACTAGTTTCAGTTTATTGTGACTTTTAAATCGAATATAGCACAACAAAGTATTATACACTGAGTATGTACATTATTTTATAACAATGGTTTCCATTCAATGTTAGTGGGCCGTGTAGCAGATGTAGAAATATATCACAAATACATATATCAAGAGTTCATATTTTTAAATTCTCGACTGAAATCCATCAAAGTCTTCCTCCTCTTTTTCACTTTGAAAAATTCCCAACGATGTATGAGAAACAAAAAAGGACTTTCACACACAGTCAGGAACAACATAAGTGTTGAAGTGTTGTCATAAGCGCTAAAAATTTGGCTTCCCCGGACTGGACTATTTTTTGGACTATTTTTAAAACGTCCCTTTACTAAGTGTCTATAATAAACGCCCCTACACCTCATACCAGCGCTTAAAGTTTCTAATAAACGCCCCTCCAGAGCAAGATTTGTTTTTAAAGTCACTAACTAAACGCTCCTCCTTTCTACCAATTGCGCCAAAAGTCCTTTTTCCACAACACAATAACCATTTTATTATATAGTTTAAAAAATGACCGAATACATTATTTTGCACGCGAGCTTGCCTAGGTTTTCCTGTATTTTACTTGTAAATACTTTTTACAACTACCTGATAAATGAATTTGTGTGAATAGAAGGCGGCTTTCAAATATATGAACAGTGAGTGTTTGTGAAAGTCACTGAAACGGATAGATTGAAGGATCCTTTTTCTGACTTGAGCCTGGGTTCTAGTTAGGCGATTTCCGAGTCATCTTTATATGCTCGTCAGAAAATTCTAGACGTAAACAAAGAAAGGGAGTTATCCTTGCATAGTTCAACTGAATGAATGCTTTTTTCAGACCAGCTAATACTGTTCTTCAAGTTTTATATGGAATTGCAAAAAAAGTATTCAAGGATCAGGGATATCAATAGTTATACAAATACTTTGTTACTTAACTGTTGAACCATTTGCGCTTCGGCGTGACGCATGGGGGAATAACTCAAGCCGAGGCAAAAAGATTGTCTGAATAAAAATATACGTTATTAGATTTATCCTGGTGATGGCTTATGTTCTTAAACTAAACGTCTCAACAAAATCAAGTGTAGAGACTTGATAATCCTTTAGAAACAACAAAAAATAGCAAAGAAAATGGAAAGAAAATCGAATAATTGAAGTTCGCAGTCAAGACTGAAGCTCCAACGAATTCAACTTGCAGCATGGAAGTGAAAACACACTGGCAAAGTAGGAAAGGCTACTGATAGTCTAAAAAAGGATGGCATGTCAACCCACTAAAACAAGATAGTAGCATCAAACGCTGTAAACTGGAGGAAAATATAGAAACTGAGATCGTTCAAGACATGGAGAACATAACCATTCTCTTTATACAGAAAGAGTACCTGTAGAGAAAGCAGAAACTATAAATAAAATTGAGGTTGAGCAGAACTGTGTCACAAGCTGTTGTGAAGACTGTCCGTGACTTTTTAACAGGTAACGACGATGTCTGCAATTTTAATTCTGACAATGTGCTATATATGAATAAGGCGTTTGTTGACACTCTATTTACCCTCTTTCCTGTGCATTCACATCACTTGCCACAGCAACATTGTCAATCTTGTAGCGTCTGACTTCAAGGGGGCATTCAAAGTAGCCACAGAGTTTGCAAAGTGCTTTCGGAATCTGTTCTTCATCCCAAGTGGAAGAAAGAGCCATTATGCAACCATGCCACCAAACCCTACCAAAAGTTGGAGCGCTTGGTTTGACTCAGTAATTTATCATGCAAAGTACTACTCCCTTTACCAAGACTTCATCCAAGAAGAAGTTGAGCAATCGCGAAACATGGCCAGCCCTTCCCTTCTACGTTTGCAAGAGATGTACAATGACCCAGCTTTCATGAGAACATTGCATGCGGAACTTGCTTTTGTTAAAGAAAAGGCATCCCCTCTTATGACTTTCCTCAATTACTTTCAGAAAAAGGTGGCATATGTTACTCAGGCCCATATAAAAATGGGAAACCTGTTAAGTTACCGTTAAACCAACACCAAACTGACAGCAGACGACCTTGAATCATGCCTTGAGGGAGAGTATATTTTCACCTTTCCAAAGACCTGCAGACATGATTTATCACTGGGAGCACTGTGGGAGTGAGTTGGACAGATGTGTCTTTCCGCGACTCCGTGTTTTAGCAGTTAAGTAACCGTGAAAAATAGTTACTTCAGAAATAATGTTTGTAAGTTATTGAAAATTCTTTTGATAATCATATTCTTGATGCTTATAAATATTTGTATATATGATATTTGTGTGAGTTTAGATCTGTATGTGTAATATATGTATATATATGATCTAATAACTTAAATTATGGCTGATCCGCCTCAACTAGTTTCACTACGTGCGGATCAACCGAAATATCATGTTAATAATAGAAAACAATCGAACAATAAAACTTGAAACTTGCCTTCCTGAATGCACATGCGAAACTGTCAAAGTATATTGTTGATACTAGGCAGCCTGCTTCGCAATTCCTCATTGAAATTCAAGTCCTTGACCCACGAAATCTAGTCAATATCCAGACAGATTATAAATCCTTTCAGAGCATTCATTGTTTTACTTCAGTTCCAAAGTATGAATGGGAACTCTGTGTCGACAGACTGGGTCCTATTGCTGAACAAAACAGCAAGAATGGTAAGGTGAACCTGAAGCTATTCTGGAAGTCAAACGCAAGTGATCTTCCCTACATGCATGACATTGCATTTAGATGCTTGGGCAATCGGCAGTCCTTTGCTGCAAGGCAAAGAGAGCGATTAGCACCAAAACCTTGCCACAGCTGAAAAGAGAAAACAGAAAGAAATGGCGGAAGAAAGGACAGGAAAAAGGACAAAAAAGGACAACGTTGGGAGGCTGGAGAATACACTTTGGGACAAAGATGGTTTGAAAAAAGAGGTGGATGGCTATCCTGATGGGACCAAAGTCAAGTGGTCAGACCTTGCAAGGCGATTTAAAATAAGAAATAACAAAGATGAAATAGCAAAGATTGGTGGCAAGATAACATAAGATTTTCTCATACAAGCTGGTTCTAACATCCATCGATTAAATTCTAAAAGAGATAAACCAATAACAGAAAATGCAAGGGTTTGACGCAAAAACCTTAGAGGAGCTGGAGGTAAGCACTTAATAAGTTTTTTTAAACTTTAGTTTAATTAGTAGCATCTAAGGTTTATTAAATTCTGCTTATGGGCTTATTTTAAATATGAAGAGTTAAAGTTTTCAATTCAAGATTTCACATTAACTTTCTCCTTCCCTTTAACAGTACTCTATGTTATAATAAAAATACTATATCAAAAGAAGAAAAGTGTGTGGTACAAAATTAATTTTTTTAAACTGTACCTTGTTTACAGTTTTTTTCTATTCTTTCATTAACAGGAGAAGTAACTGTTCCAACTCCTGAAACAAACATAAGCATAAAAGAAAAACTGAAACTAAAAATTTCATTGGGAGAAATTGTCATTGGAGAGCTTATCGTTCTTCGCAAATATAAGAAAGTGATCCTGGATGAGCAAAATAATTTAAAGGTGGAGTTTGTTGTGCAGGGAAGAAAGATACCACAAGTTCGCACTACAAAAGATTAGAGAAAGAACCTTTAAAAAGCACATGAAGTATACTCGTTTTCATGATGATAATATTATGACAAGATGCCGAAACCAAAAGTGATTACCAAGTTGATGGCTTTAAATGAATTGCAGGAAGCAGAAGGTATAACAAGTATGCAGCACCACTTAAAAACTTCGGAGTGAACACGACACCTAAAAGCGTGGCATGACCATTCAACTGTAGCCAATTATGGCCATTCAATTTTTATGATTGCTGCATACTATGATCCGACTCATCACCTGACTCAAGACGAATACCACGCCAAGGCTAGGGAGTCTGTTAACATTCAAACAATTATTGAGAAACAAAACATAACAAAGTCAACTTCTAACCATCCCTTGCACATAATTGGAAATGTCCTTAGTCATCTCCAGTGCGAAGATGCATTCAAAGAGAGTAATAACACCCAAAAGAATGACACAGATACAGTACTTACATTCACAAATTATCGTTCACTGTTCCAAGCTTCCCCAACACGTTATTCCCTAGTTATGTTCGTCAAAGTACGAAAACTACTGGCAAGCACATCTTGAAAGAATAAGTGATTTTCTCCTTGCTGGCTCTAATGTTTGATGAGAATATGATGGCGAAAATGCATAAAGGACAACATTAAGATTCCTGCACGTCGGCTTTCTTTTCCAGACCCTGCTAATCCTGACAAAAACACAGTTACTAACCAACTTTCTTGAAGACAGCACTTCTCTTGATATCAGTGATTATGTCACTACATTTCTAGCAAACCTACCTAATCCAGAAGAGCCAGAAGAAATGGAGAAAGCAGATTTCATCAAAAAGATTACTTTGACTTCTCCCGATGAAGACGCAGTTCATGATATTAATGAAGAACTTAGGGAAGACTTAACAGCACATTTGTGCAGCGACCCCCAAGTTTCACCTCAACCTCCAACAGCTTCTATTAACCCAAGTTCCCCACTAAACAACAGAGACAACACAGAAACCTGTCAAGAAGTTAGCAATTCATCTGTTATTTCAAGAAGGGACGTCCTCACAATTCAATCTTTCTGTCACGTATCCGCTCTTGCTTCAACTTCACGTGAAGGATTCATGAATTCTCTAACAAGTGGTGGTGAATCAAATCCCAGTAGCACATACAAATTACCTTACAAATCGACAGGATCGCCGAGCAACAATTTGAGTACTTCACTTGAAATAGTTAACGACCCCACTCAGGCCAATTAGGGCATGGGCCAATTATGCAATATGGCCCTAAAACACATTTTTTGCGATTTCTCAACAAATATGAAACGGATTCCATCCATTTAAACGTTAAATTAAACCACGGAAAGAGCGTAAAATGTTGAAAGTAAATTTTTATTTTTTGTTTTAAATTTAAAAAAATTATCAGTGATTATGTGAGCGATTTTAGAACCATTTTTCAAACATCTCGCAGGCAAGTCTATTTTACTCTGTGGTTCGTAGGTAAGGCTTGTTCTTGTTCTTAAGTGGCCAGTATTAATGAATTAAACTGGAATCTACGTCCACCGTATGTCTTTGGAGAATTATCAAGTTCTGAAGCTAAAAAATGCTTGTAGAGCAACTCTGGGATCAAATATTTCTGTTGTGCATAAAGAAAATCGTGATTTTCAGAACAATACTATAGAGTGGGTAGAGTGCTTTCAAACTCGGCCAAAATAAGTGTGATTTGTGCAACGTTTGTTTGCCTGCAAAGCCATTTTTTGATTTCTACTGAAACTCCAACCCGATTGAAACCGAAGGCTTCTTTGGAGCTTTGCTTCCCGATTAGCATAAACTCATTAAAATGCTAATTTGAACTACTGACACCGCATGGCTGGAAACATTTGCTGGGAGCAATGGCATAACCAGCGAACTGCTCCTATGTTCAGCATTAACATCGACAAGCGCTTTGGTTGGCCACTCAACTCTCCAGTTGTTTGGCTCGTACGAGGAAAAGGCCAATCTTTTTCTTATCACCGTGGCACCCTCCGGAACTGGAAAGATGCCAGCTTGCCACAAGGGCTGCATTGAGCCTATAGTTGGCTCCCTCGAGAATAAAATGGAATCGAGCATGGTAATAGACGAGACTTCGTCAAGTGGTCTTTTTAACCACTTTTTAGCAGGTTAGTGAATTACTTTCCTCCCTGTATTTACGGATACGCATGTTAGACTTGTAGTAAACCATTTATGTTGTATGTTTTGGAAATTGTACGAATGCAAGTGTTTGTGTGGCCCCACCCTCACCCTCACCCTCACCCCTTTACTGGCGTTTGATTGTTATCTCAAGAATATGGAGTTTTCATACTTATCCAATGAGAACAAACTATTGTAAATTTCAATACTTTATTTAGGCTATGAATGGGTATTGAAATTCCCTTTTATACCGTTTTAAATAACTGTTTTAATTACTTTTCCTTAGTCTGTTGCAAATACAAAGATTAAAGCGATAGCAATTTTGATTTTCTTGCAAGCTTGACTTTTTGTGACAAGTTTAACAGTACTCTTTTTGTTTATTCTTGGTACAGCTGTATAATAACTGTACTGCTCTCCCATTTTTTTCCAAGGCACTACTTTTCCAATCTTGTGCGTTGATGAGGCCTATTCCCTCTTACACAAACTGACTACCCATGGCAAGTCAAGTTCTAAAAACAAGCCTTTCTATGGGGCGCTTGTGTAAATGCTTTGATGGCGATTTTTGGTGTGTCCCCATAGGGACAAAGGGTAAACGTGTTGGGGTATCCTCAGCTAAACTTGCTCTGCTGGCATTCACAACACCCCAACAATTTCTGGAGTTAGTTTGGCCGAAAATTGTTTCCTCCCAGAATGGTCTATCTGAAAGAATGTTGCTCTTTTATCAAAGGAGATCTACTCTGGTGGATTTGGAAAAGATGGCAGAGCAAAATGAAACTCTTGAACAGTTTTCTGTTAAATCGCTGACAGATGTGTTTGAGAAAATCTTCATGGAACAAACACCAAACCTCCAGTAAAATATACCTTGACAGCCAGTGCCAAGGAACTGTTTTTTAAATACAGCAAACCAGGTGAGGAGAGCCAGAGTGCAGGCCCAGGCAGCTGTGAGGTATCGACAGGATCAAAAAATGTCAAAAATATGTTAAGAATAGCCATGAATATGCATGTCCTGTAATACCGCTTGAAAAAAATGCTCTCTCTCGAGACTGGGACGACTCCAACAGTTATTAAGTTATTATTGTGTTCTTGCGAGACCCTCATTAATTCTGCATTTTAAAGTGCCTATAACAGAAAAAATTTTTTTGGCTCAAATGATTTAGTACATAAATTTTAGTACTTCTGCGAAAAAAATTTTGAATTTGGTCAAATCGTTT
>JAOCPT020526011.1:0-11708 GCA_026546935.2 Palythoa grandiflora
CATAAACTCTGCTGCAACAATCACAGTCTATTCAAAGTAGGTCAAGGTAGGCATTTTAGATCTGAGTTCAATTGACACGAGTTAATAATCCGGCTTGTGTTCAAGTCAATACTTTTGCTGTTCAGTGCTGTTGTTAACTGAATTGGGAAGCTTTTCTACAGAGTAACTATTCATCTTCAAAGAAAAATGTGAGAGCAGAGAAATCCAAGATAGCATTGATTTGGATCAACCACAAAAATTGTGATTTTTCCGCCTGCGCAGGAATGGAACTTAGATCCTCGCGGATAAATCCAAGATGGCATCGATTTGGATCAACCACTGAGATATTTTCCACCTGTGCAACATTATATGAGTGTGTTCTCCTAACATCGAATGTAATAATAATAATGATAAATAATAATAATAAAATAAATAAAACAAACTTTTCAGTTTGCACAATTATTTTAAATAATCATTTGAAGATTTGTCTACTCTGCATCTCATCATAATTTATTACTAAATAACTGGGTTTCAAGAAAGGGTGTTAATCATAAGCTCTCATTCTACAATACTCGAAAAGATTATATCCTGCTTATTCCTTATTTTCAAACAGTTTCCAGGAAAATTTTTAGATAATCACAATGATATTATCCATGCCACATGGCAGTTGTGTTCTAGCTGTCTACTTTGGAGAGAAACCAAAGGTGAATTCCAAATGACTGTGGTGCTGTGCTCAGAGGTTATGTTATAGGATGATATTCTTGGGTTGAGTGCCACGACGGCAGCGTAGCATCTTTGGTCCAACCTCATAGCATTGCATCCTTGGTAGTTCAGTGTCTGACTGTGAGAAAGGACGATTTGCAAGCCTTCCCTTAACTAAGAATTGTTTAAAAAAGGGGTAAAAGAGAACATTTTTTTATAAGACTGTGCTCTGACCAACACTGAAATATGATGAGGTACAATTATAAGGCATTTTATTATTTTAAACTTTGTTTAGAACCTTATGGCTGTTGATGTCAAACAATTATGGCTACAGTTTATGGCTGCTTGATGCCAAACAATAAATGTGTTTTTTTAATCAAAATAAACATATCTTTTAATTTGAGAGATTACCTCCAAAGCTCTCCACTACCAAAACACATCACAAAATGCATAGATTTTTTCTAAAGCTTGTGTGCTTGCAAGGTTTTAATTTTTGCTCTGGCCAAGAATAAGCTAAATCCTTTTATGAGCCTAAGTGGCCCACTGGAGCCGGTGCTTATCTCTGGTTTCTGTAGTGTTAAGCCGATGAGAGTCATTGACTCTCCCTGGATGGGACACTAAGCCATCGCAAGTTAGCCCCCAGCAGAAGCTGGTACTCATTTAATTTTACTGACCTCGGGAGGATGGAAAGCTGAGTCAACTTTGGCAGAAAAGAAGGTCACAAATGTTCAACACTCAGCTGGTCAAGATTAAGCACAAGGAAAAACATATAGTAACTGCATGTCTGGGCCAGTAAGTGCTCATGGGACACTAGCCTAGCCCACAAACTACTATTCCAAAGTGTAAAGAGGGGAGATGGGGGAGGGCAATTGAACATTGGCCGTTATAATGTATATTGCCATATTCAAAAACTGTTTGATCGTTGATGCTTTATTCATTTTATGGCATCATTTATATTTAAAAAGAAGTAATTGCCAACCAGAGGAAGTTGAAAGACAAAACTGAACCAAAGTCTTTTGGATTGATTTCAAAAGCTTAGTTGTCAGTCAGACTAGTTTATTACTTTCTTCACAAGCCTGACAGCAAAATTTACTAGTCCAGTTGGCCAGTGGGTTTTTCTACCCTTAAGAAGTACTGCTCTAATTGAAGCAATGGTTTTTCAATAACTTTTTTTAATGCACTGCAACTGAAAATGAGCTGAAACTTTCAAATTTGTTGACATTTGGTATCAGACAATTACTATAGTTGCTTAAGCTGCTTAGAGGATTCAAACATTTTGGTATTTAGCATCTTAGAAAATACTGTCGATTGCATCTACTCATGAATGCACATGACAAAATCATGTTCTGCCAGCCAGTCAAAATTTTGACAATCATATTCAAAGTTTAACCAAACATGTCTGGAACAATTTGGTGCCAGTTATGCGAAATAATTGTAAAATTGTAAAAGTTCACAGTTGATATTGGACAGAAATTCCTCTACTGATTTCCTATCATCCATCATTCAAACTTCCATTCACAAAATTCATGTACGCTTTGTTTCCCATAAGAAAAGTGATGCCAAAGCGTTCCAGACATGACGAGTTAAACTTTGAAGTTAGATTGTCAAAACTTTGAACTTTGATTGGCCAGCAGAACATGTTTTTTGTCACAGACATTCATGGTATATTATGGTAATTTCTACTTGGAATTTTTTAAAACCGTGACTTTCCAGATCAATGCATTATGTCACAGCTTTTTTTAAGTATGCATTCAATTTTGTTTTTTTGGTCTTTGGTATAATTCAATGTGTTCTGCAAGGAGAGACAAACATTTCATAACAAATGAAAAAGTCATCTAGTTTTATTTGATCTGATGCAAAAAACTCCAAATTATTTATCATTTCACCCATCTACTGCCTGAAGCAAAGAAACAAGACATGTTTGGGCAGAAACAATCTTTATTGAAGAATGACATAAAAGCCTGAGTGGTATAGTGGGTTGATTAGTTTTTGTAAAACTCTGCAAATCCCAAGGAGAATACAAATAAAATTTGAGCCCAGACTCCAATTTCAATTATCTCAATATTTTAAATTTCTTCTTGAATATTCTTTACAATTTTTTAACTGTTTTTTTAGTTTTTACATTAAATACTTATATGGATATGGAGAATGTTTACTTCAAGGTACAGTAAAATCAACATAATGGATTTCAAAACTAGATTACTACAGTTTAAGAGACAAACAGAGAATAATTATTCATTAAATAACAGCACTAAGTTGCCAATAACTTTGCATTTTTCATCAAAATAATTGTACCACAATAACATGTGATTATTCTGGTATATTAAGTAAAAGATCATTTTATTCCTTTTCCAAACACTGCAAAGTGACAGTAATCTTGGAAAATCTTACATAACTTTAGTTAGGATTTGCACATTTGAGACTTTTTTCCTTAAAAGGGGTTTTATAAATGAGCTTTTAACCACAACAGCGTGGGTGTTTTTATTAAAAGTTTGCCATGGTAATCAAACACTGAAAAAATCTGCATAAAATTGTTAGCTATTTTAAACAAACAGTTTTGATCATAAATTTAAGAGGGGGGATTACTCAAGCGTTGTGCAACACCAAATTAAAGGCCACTCGAAGTTTGATCGTTTCTTCTGTCAATGTAAAAATTGAGAAATAATATAGTTTAAGAAAATTTAACGTTGTCCAGTGACTTGTAAAATAGTACAAATTCGGGTCCTATAAAGGTTTCAACTTTTACAGTGAAATTTTAACTACGTTAAGCTGCTTGTGGTCTTTGTTCATAAAAGCTTAATTAGTTTTGGAATTTACGTTTCATGAATTTTCATGCTTTTGGCTTTGTTTCAACCAACTCAATGGTCCTGTTTAACCCAAAGCATTTTCTAAAAGTGGAATCCTGTAAACTTCTCCTTTGGTTAAACAGTGTTAATAGTTATAGCAAAAAAGTGAAGAAATAAATTCTTGCGGGTTCTAGATTACTGAGTGAAAGCCCCCATTCCAAGGTGTTAGTATTTAAACTGAGAATTTAAAAGTTGTCACACTTGAGCGACTAACAAACGCAAACAAGCTGCATTGCATTCCCATACTCCGATATTTAACAGCTGATGTACAAAAACACATATAATTTTAAAGATATATTTTTTATTTCGTTGCCATTCGTGACACTCCATGCTCGTACTGTTACATTATTCCCCGACGAACAACATTTGCAACGTGAAGAGGCCGGCACGGTACAATGATCTTGAAACACATTTAATATTGCTTCACTTTGCATTTGCGTCCTGTGGTGTTTTTGTCTCTCTTTTAAAACGCTTTTATTCAACGTAAAGCAGGTTAACCTGCACTTGGCTCCCGAAAGCACCATTGGCGTGACAAAATATATAAATATCAAACAATCGTCAAGAGAAAGTCTATCAACCGGTGGCATTCTACCAGCTGAAATGCTGTGAGAAGAGCTTCGTTAGCAAACCCACGTGATAAAAAATAACATCTCATTCGAGCATCCATATTGAAACTGAAATAAATCCCAATTAACATTTGAATAAAGCCCAAATGATGAGTGTTTTGGAGTAGTTTCCGTTGCTATGTTTAATATTCGCTTTGTGAAAATATGACTGGAGGCTAGTGTCCATGGGGGGTATTTTCTTGTATATATTAATATACATGTGCTTCAAAACAAATCATAATTCATAGTAGAATGTCGCTTCATTGAAGAAACGGAATGTCTATGTTTAAATCGAGCTTAAATCAACAGACAGGACTGTAGTTTCTTTTTCAGTGAAAACAGTCAAAATATTAAAATAGAGCGCGAAGAAACTGTTAATAATAAACTTTGCTGTTTCCCGCCACGACACTCACTGACTGTCGAAAAGTAAACAAACTTTACTATGAAACGAAGCAACTTTCAAGTTATCATTTCCGCAAAAGTTTTAACCATTCAAATTGAAAGTTTTACCTCCTCCGTTTCTCTGACATAGGTAAGGAAATCGCCAGACGTTACCAAGTCCAACTGCAAGACCAATGGTCGCCAAAATAAATTCGGCTTTGTGTCCCCATCCTTCCCGCTTCTTTCCGTCGTCTTCGACGGTAAGCTGGCCGTTTCTTCTCCATTCCGTTGGCTCATACCCTACATCTTTTCCTTTTGGTGTGAGTAAATCAGTGGATTTGTCGTCACGATACGTTAACTCGGCTATAACATAAAGAGAGAAACATCAACAATCAGAAAGCCGGTTCAATTTCGTCTACGATAACTAGACGAATCGTACGTCACCACAATAAAACTGAGAAACCAATGTATCAGAAACAATCCCTGCGTGTGAGTAGTTTTCTAAGCTGTAAAACAAGATTAAATGCTAAAATAAAAACTTTAACGCTACACAATAAACCGAGTTTGAAACATGAATAGTAAGCCGGTGAAATCGCATGAAAAACAGCGCCCAAACACTATCTATTGTCTGCCTCACATACCTGGCTCAGTTGCCATGTTCGTCATATTCTACAGCTTTTGAGTTTAAAGAGTCTTATGCCTCCTCGTTGTAAGTGTCACAAAAATAACTTTTTTCAAAGAAATGAATGTAGATTCAGGGGTGGACTCACAGTGAAGTTTTAAGATAAAGAAGTCTGCTTTTAAATACGTCAGCTCCGTCTAGTCACTGTTTGAGCAACTCGTGACGTCTTTTTAGATTCGATTCCAATCAACAACAGTTTAAATTCCACAAGTTCAACCTGTGACTAAAGACAAGAATCAAATGGCTTAAAAAATTGTCAAGGGAAGTTCAAGCACAATGTTTCTGTTCATTCAGATCACTAGTGAATAACGATGCCGCCGCTAGCTGCGCGCTGAAGGACAAGGTTCACGTGCAGTAGTTTTCCGTGAATCCGGGAATAACCCAATGGATGAATTTACCGAGCTTCAGTCATTTACATCTCATTAAATCTGGTCATGACACGCACTGCATTGTTATCATTCTTTGAACTTCTGGCGTGGTCCAACAACTAAAACGATATTTCTATGAAAACGATTGAATTATCTGAAAAATTAATCTCCGAGTACAGCAAAACTGCGATTGAGCCGCCTTTTGTAAACTCGTTATTTGTTGCTGCTTTTTTCAGTTTTATTTTCCCGTAAAACATTTTCAGTATTCAAATTTGCTACGAAGATGCTAGGTGACTATTGTGTTGTGTGCGTGGTTGTGTGAAAAGATAAGGTAATGACTACAGAGTAATGTTGTCGGTTCGTTGAAACTGAAAGACGGCTTGTGATGAATATGTTGAATCGCGCTGTCTCTATATCATCTTTTCCGCGTTCCGCTGCCAAATTTTATTCTGTCCTACAGTGTTAGCTGCACAAAATGCCATATTTAGTTTGCCTCAGTTCCGGAAGTTTAGAAAGCACAGATGTTATTAGGCCACTTAAAAAAATATCCCGTATGATCATCAAAATTTTCCCAAAATTAGTGAGGGAGGGCGCTTTTTTTAAGGTTTAATACTTTTGTGGACTACCGAGTCAGTTTGGGAGTAAATCTACACCACTAACTATACCAAACTAAGTTATGCGACGGAATATATTACAATACTATCTATTAATCGTGTATATTTTTAATGTACTCTATTTACAAGCATAATGTTCTTCATCTCTTACGTGTACAAGATTTGTTTTGTAACAGGGGAAAATTTTCACAACCTTTTTCGTCATTTATTTCTCTTATTTAAAAAATAAAAAAGTCAATGAGCTGGCAAAAGTCAGTGCGCCCGCTGATGGAGGGGGGCGTTGGGGCACATCAAAAACCGCAAAACCGCACAAAAATTTACTTAAAACCGAAATTAATTTTGATCAAATCCGAAAACTGCTTAAAAACATCAAACCTGAAAATTTATGCTTCCCAGGGTTTAAAACCTGAAAAATCCGAAAAACCGATAGTATTTTTTACAACCGAAAACCAATTGCGAAATAAAGGCAAAACCGCAAACCGCAAAGGACAACAAAACCGAAAAACCGTAGTTTTTTTGTGTGAAAACCGAAAAACCGCTCCAAAAAATGACCGAAACCGCAAAACCGAAAACCCCAATGCCCCCCTCCACCAACGTTGACTCAGCTTTCCATCCTTCCTGTGCTGCAGAAACACAAAAACTAGAAATAAAAGCCTTTATATGCTACATTTACATTTGCAAAACTTTTCTGATTAGAACCGGGATTTTTTTCATTTGCTGAGCATCCGTGTATCGTTTTGCAGCTAAGTAAATTGTCTCCCCTACTCTTCCTTTTTATTAGGAAAATGGGAACGGGACTAAAAACCTGCAGAATGGTTTGAAAGATAGATAAGAAAGACAAGAAACGACACAACATAGAGTCGGCGGAAATTCGTGAAGATTGGATCGAGCTAGGGCAGAAAATTCTGACATTCTGTAGGTGGCTTTAGCAAACTGTATTCAATGAAATGCCAATTTTGCACATTCTTGGGATAATTTTGAATAATTTTTGATGGGTCAGGTTTTATTTTTTGGCGACGAATGCCAGGTTTTAGTTTCAATCTTGTTGATATTGGATAGTGCTAACCGGAAAAGCCGCAGAGTTCTTCTCACAGAGTGATACAGCGGTATTGCGCCGTTCAGCTCTTCGCTCTTAGTCATGTGCCATTCTGCTTTTTTTCCCAAGAATAAAACGACTGGAGATGAGATCGAGAAGGTCTTCTCAAAAAACGAGCGAACAAAATTTTGTTCAACTCTATCCCAGGCCGCTTCTTTCAGATCATCAGGTCACATGATCTCTGTAACCTTAGCAATGGAATGCATTATGTAAGTGAGCCGTGAGAACTTTGGTTAGAAAATATGCTTTCAAGTAAATACTAAGCGCAGCAGAGGCCGGTAAACCAAAAGTTTGAACGAGGTTCATTACGCTAACACGAGAATACTACACGGCATATGGTGTCCAATAATACCTTCAAATGAACTTTGTTTGTTTTTTTTTAAAAAAACTTAGAAAAAAAAACTTAGTGACGGCTTCAAAAAACTACATTTTTTGCTGAGAATGGCACATTCGAGTATTCAATAGCAAAACTTTTTTTTAAAAAATATTCTGTTCATAAAATGGAAAGAGGCTGGTTTCTAGTTTGCTGACTAATCCTCCCATGATGCTTTAAGAGCTCATGGACCGCCATATTGCTATCCAAGATGGCGACCTCAACTGATATGAAGGGAAATGTGGTCAAAATGGAAGTTGACTACAGCACAACTGTTGATAAAAAGATACCAGAGTGTGAAGAAATAGCAGAGGTATGTATAATTTTTATGTTCTGTTTCCTAGAGTGTTATTACTCTTTGTAAATTCCTGGTAAGTTGTTGTTCAAAATCTGATCTCAAATCAACCGGCTCTTCTCTTCAGAAAGGGCAGCTTCATGAAGCTCTGGAAATTCTGCTATCACTTGAAAAACAAACTCGAACGGTAAGTTTCTAATTTGATTTGTTTAGTTGACCCACGCCTGATAAAGTGCCAATTGGTACACTTTACAAAGTTGAGTTATAGCACTACTATGTCACATATCAGTTTTATGGTGTGATGAAATGGAAGTTGTAGCAACTATTTTCAATGAATATTAATATATTTTTGATATTACATGTGTATGAAGTGTATATGAAATGATAAAGTTGAAAAACGTTGTATGTAAAAGTAGCGAAGACCTGTCAAAAACTTACCAAACTGAAATTGTGTTTGAATTCAATCCTGAAGGCAAATTAATAAAACATTTGGTTTTTGATGTCTGTAAGAATGACAGTTTCCATTTCTAAATGCTACAAAAAAGAGAAAAGGCATTTGATAATATCTAATTAACCTTGTTGCTTGATTTGTACCGCAAGTTACAGATCCAAGTTTTTTCCTCATGGTCAAGTTTTTTCCTCACGTCACGCATGGGCCATAAGAATGGAAAAAACATGTTTTCATAACTAACATTATTATATGACCTTGCAATATTCTGCATTCTGATTGCTTCACGTGCAGTCTGTCAAAATGTGTATACCCACATACAGTATATGCCATTTACCTGCATATTCGGACTGGTTTCCCGAATGATGATTTTCAAAAAATTTTCAAGACAGCACAAAAAAAATTAGATAATGACAACTCCCTGAAAGAGGCATTTCGGTGTCATTCACAAACACTGTATTATATATGGTTATGCTTCAAAGTTTAAGTATATCGGTATAATTTTGCCTGCCAAGAGAAAGTTTCAGTAGGTTTCCACAAGCTGACTGCAATTTGTACAGTATTATACAGTTGTGCTTCAAAGCTTGTACAATTTTTACATCACAAGATGAGTTTTTAATAAAGATTCTGTTCAATGAATTACTGTCTCCTTTATAGGCAGCTGATATGGTGTCCACAAGTCGAGTGTTAGTTTGTATTATACAGTTGTGCTTCAAAGCCAAGAACTGGGAAGCTCTTAATGAACATATAATAATCTTGTGCAAACGGCGAAGTCAGCTAAAACAGGTAACACTTAATCCAGTTAATATACATTGGTTTAATGATAATATAGAAAATACAGTAATAAGTTATTACAGAATCTAATGTCATTTTGTGTTGACTTTGATGATAATTAAAGAAAAGTTTTGACTGCATCAGCAAGTAGGTAATTTGCTCAGAAGAAAGACTAACTAAACACTTGAAACATTCATGACTAGTATTTTGGCCTACTTTGATTCCATTTTGTAACCCCACAACATTTACTGTAGCTTTGTACAGTTTATAATGACTTTGTGTGAATTAACTTGTGTTATCAAACTAATGAATGGAGTACTGTATTTGTCAGTTTTTCAGTGTTAGGTAGTACCAGGTGTTTAAAAGAACTGAGAAAGTACTGAGCCTGAATTTTTAAAGTTATTGAACCAAAAGTTTTCTATTTTTGAAAATTTTCAACTGTTACAGTTCATAATAAAAGCATATATTCTTTTTTACCTTGAAATATGTGTCCAAAAAGGACTGTAAACATTATCAGTCCATGTTTTTTACTTGTCAGGCAGTTACGAAGATGATTCAAGAAGCATACACATATGTTGAACAGACACCAGACCTTGAAACCAAGCTGAAGTTGATTGACACCCTTCGTACAATTACAGCTGGCAAGGTGACTATATATAACTTAATGCAGTTGAAGTAATTCTGGGGTCTTGGCCAGCGAAGGAAGTGATGGATAGTATTTAATGTAATATTTATTATTGCTGTGATCTGTGACATTTATTATGTACTAATATTTTCTGCTTGGAAATTAATTATGTTACTGTAATAAAAAAAAACTATAGATTTCTAATGCCTAAACCAGCTCAGATTTCTTAATGAATTAATATATACTTTTTGGGCCAGCATGGTAAAACACATGATTTTCCCAACATTGAGTTAATTTTGTGATACTTTATACAAGCACTTATCTTAACAGATATATGTAGAAATTGAAAGAGCTCGACTCACCAGGATGTTGGCAAAAATAAAGGAGGATGCTGGAGAAACAGCAGGTATTTAATGATAATATTTTTATTATTTGTTGATAATATCAGTTGATCTGATGCTGAAAAAATATTTTCTTTTTTTTTTCAAAGAAAAATGGCATGGATAGCATTTAAAGCAACTTTAATAATAATTATTGATGATAATAATAACTTACAATAATAAAAATGATAATAGGAATGATTTAGCATTCCATTAATGTTCATAGACCTTTTTCATATCTGGTAGCTATTTTAATATTCTTTTGTCTTTATTCAAATTTACCTGGGTTGCCTCATTCTTAAGTTAAAAAGTCAAAAGAATATGGTACCCCAATCAAGGCAAGGCATGCTAACTTGAGTGAAGACGAAAGAATATTAAAAAAGCGTTCAGTGGATGAGAGCCATTGACTTCCTTTGGATGGGACACTAATCGATTGCAGGTTAGCCCCCAGCAGAAGCTGGTACTCATTTTAATTACCTCAAAAGGATAGAAAACTGAGTCAACTTTGGCAGAAAAGAAGGTCACACAAAGTTCAACACTTGGCTGAGCTGGGATTTGAATCTGGGACCTTGTGGTTGGAAGGCAGAGATCTTACCACTGCACCAACCACGCTGCCATTGCATTATAACCTAACAATTTTTTACTTTCTATGGATAATGCTCACCAGAGGCTGCAACCATTTTACAAGAGTTACAAGTGGAAACATTTGGCTCAATGGAAAGACGAGAAAAAGTGGAGTTTATTCTGGAACAGATGAGGCTTTGCTTGGCCAAAAAAGATTATATCAAGACACAGATAATAAGCAAGAAGATAAGCCCAAAGTTCTTTGAAAATAATCAAGAACAAGTGAGTTGCTGTTGGGTGGATTTTATGCAGGATAGATATAAATTATTTGGCAAACGTTGTAGAAGGATGATATCATTGGTATTCAGAAATTGTTAGTTTTGTACCCTGTACAACTATATCTTCCTTTTGACATTGTTATTATAGTATTAAAAAGTGAAAGGGAATAGTCTTTTTTCAAATTTATTAACTGTATCAAATTTGCTTGTGTATACGCCAATATCATATAAGTCGAACATCATTTTGGAGTCCAAAATCGATACTTTTTTAAAAGTTTAATAATTTAATTTTTGCTCGTGTATAAGTCTTTAGGCTGATTTTTATTTCTCAAAACCTCAACTTCTACACACGCAAATACAAGTTTAGTTATTCATTTATGGCTGAGGTTTTGGATGATGTGTATTTTGTGGGAGAAGGGAGGGCAGGGCTTGAAACTAGCGGTAGTCCACTAGTCAGGGACTAGTAAAATTTGATGCTGGGCTAGTAAAGAAACTAGCAGTAGTTCACTAGTCAGGGACTAGTAAAGTTTGATGCTGGGCTAGTAGAGAAACTAGCAGTAGTTCACTAGTCAGGGACTAGTAAAATTTGATGCTGGGCTAGTAGAGAAACTAGCAGTAGTTCACTAGTCAGGGACTAGTAAAATTTGATGCTGGGCTAGTAAAGAAACTAGCAGTAGTTCACTAGTCAGGGACTAGTA
>JAOCPT020526063.1:0-11704 GCA_026546935.2 Palythoa grandiflora
ACCTCATGGATGAATTTATACATTTATATAAGTCTTACCACAGGCTGACTAGGCTAGACTCTTGGCTCTTGTGGTTGCCATACAACTAACACTGTTCGAAGATCGCATCCCAAAGACACCTTTGCTTTTTATCCCTTTTTATTCTCCTTTTCTTCTTTCGTTGATAGTTAGAAATTATTTTCTTAAAGTGAAAATCACTTTTATATTTTTCTTTTATATAAAAACTTACGTCATCCATGAGGTAAAAACGGGGTCAAAAATTGCAATATTATGTGACTATTTTTATATTTTTAGGTGCATAACCTAAAACTTAGGCACACAGCTGAAAATCATAGATGCATATCACTGACAAACATAGTTTGTACTTCCAAAACACTTAGCTTTAGAAGAATATATCCATATAAGGAATAAGTTTATCAATGATGCAGACGAACCAAGTTCATTAAAAAAAAAACAACACGAGAAAGAGCAAAACAATGAATTTCTATTATTTATGGCTTGGAAAAAAAATGCCAGTGCTTCACTAACTTACTGCAAGTGACAAATTCAGTCAGCATTTTGTGTTGCGAGAACAGCAAACTGGGAGCTTGTAATTTCGAGTCACAAATCATCATTCAGGTCTAGGCACAACTGCCTGACTAAGTTCTGGTTTTTTTGGTGCATTTAGAAAAATCAATTGGTCACTAACTTTGAACCCTGCAAAATGACAAAATAAAGTTTAATGCTGACCTAAACAACATCAAGTTGAAAGGGTTCAACAATAAAGGAAACAGCTAACAAAATGACTCCGTGAGGCTTGAATCATTTCATTCATGATGCTAATAGTTTTTTCTTCAATTTGAGCTGTTGGTTCTACAACTTGTAACAAACATATCCTATACCTCATAGTTCAACATATCAAAAAGGAATGACCTAACTTCTAAAATAATCATCAACCATTCAAAAAAAATCCATAAGAATTCTTATTAATAAAAACTAAAATCCTTTGATGTTAACAAAGCCTTCAAAGATGTTTTTAAAGGTATTTGGAAAACTAACAAGTTTCTGACAAGTTTTATAGTCGACCAGTGCTAATATTTCTACCAGTTAGCTTGCTTGATTTAGTCAGAAAGTATCTGGTAAAGAGTGAAAAATACATACTGCATTTACCATAAAAGAAAACAAATAGTTGAAACAAAATTTTCAGCTATGTATTGTTTAACAAACCACACTGTCAGTACTACAGGGAACATTCTCAGTACAAGTTTCAACAGGTGGCCAAAATTTATCAACATGCACATTTTTTATGTCAAAGATTTACAGCCACAATAGGAGGCAACCTTTGTCTGAGCAGCCTGCAGGATTCATTTCAAGAAATCATTTGCGTAACTTGGAAATTATATCAGCAATTCCTACCAACAGAATAAATTCAAGCAGTTTTTTTAATTTATATATTAATGATAAAATGTTGCATGACAATAAACAATAAAGAAGATAAAATATTACCATATACATATCAGTAAAGTTCTGCAAAATGACGTTTGTCATAAACTCAATTAACATTACCATGTTAAATGGGGTGAAATTTTCCAGACTGTAACTTGTTTGACAACCTTGTTTTCCAAAATTAGCATTTAAAAAAAATTATTTTGCTAATATGGGCTGCTGTTTACTAAGAATACAAAGGTCAACTCTGCCATGAATCTATCAGTAATTTTATTTGTTTTATTGGTGACACAAAACAAACCAAAAAGCTAAAGAATGCATTCAAAAGTATTTACAAAATTGAATATCAATGTAAAAGGACAGGAAGATATCTTGTAAACCACAAAACCAGATAGGTGCTGAGAAATGAAAAGGAAATGTTAAAACACAAATTCTTCCTCTTTTAAAAATGTACAAAGCTCCAGAAGATTTAATGTCACATGAAGTTTAAGGCAAAAAGATAAATATGCTATCTACAGCTAAAATAACCAAAATGTTTACTTTTCCTTGCAGAAAACTTCCCAATGCCAATATTTTGCTAGTACTTTCTTTCATCTATTAAACAACTGAGTCATATTGTTTTCAATTTAAAAGTATATAATTTAATAGAAGTTGCTAGTCCTCAGGTTTGAGACAAAGTTACGGCAAAGGTATATTGTAATGTTAGTATGTTCTTCTTTCTAGGAGTTTTGCTGGTACAAATTTTCTTATAATTTTTGGCAATTTATAACCAGTCGCTCAAAATCTAAACTTCTACGGCTAAAGTGGGTTACTGTTGTTATTAATGGCGTTTAAAAACAAAAACTCAAATTCAAATAGAAGTGAACATAACTTAGTAATAACAACAGCTAATAATTTTATTACTTCCCTAAATCTGAAAAGATTTTAACAAAATAATATGCAGATGCATAAAAAAAATTACAATCAATCTTTAAGTGCTGTTTTGAACGAATTTCTTTAATCGCAAACAAAAAACTTCAGCTTCCAATCCAAATGGTTTTACACGCAAAAGGTTTATATATAAAACACTACCAATTTTGGACAACAGTAAAGTAAATAATCATTAAAAAATGAAAACCTTAGGTTTACGTAATCAAGCTGTCCGCTCGATCAGTTTCAACTTTGTATATTTCTCCATGATGCAATCTACAAACTGTCATTTGCCTGCTTAGTGATTGTTGTCATTTGAACTAAATCACGTGAAAACAAAGTCTAGGATTGGCGATAATCACTTCAACGAACCGCAAAACAAAAATTTCGTCTTCAAATTTCGTAAAATAATATTTTCAGCCGCACATAAACATATGATTTTAAAATACCAGCAAGACCTCTCAATTATATCCAGCAATGAACACGGACGCCGGGTATTTTGTGATGTCAAAGTGATTGTAAGAAGAAAATATTGAAATAGGAAATATTAAGGATACTTACTATTTCCAGACTTCAGATCTCTGTGAATCAGGCTGACCGGCGCCTGGTTGTGCAAGTATTCAACTCCTTGAGCTATTTGGATGGCCCAGTCCAGCAAAACATTTGGGGGGATCTTTTGGCCATAATTCTGCAAAACTCTAGCTAAAGCGCCTCCCTTCGCATACTCCAACACCAGGCATAGATTCGGTTGTTTAAGGCACATTCCGTAAAAAGTTACAATATTACGATGCTGCAAAATGGAAAATAATCTTGCTTCCTTCTCGACGCTTTCAAGTGTTTGCGAGAAATCTTCGAATGTGTCCATTCGAGCGACTTTCACTGCAACTTCGTTGTCTTCCCATCGCGCTCGATAGACTTTTCCAAAAGCTCCAACACCAATAACATCTATTAGGTTAATGGCATCAAAATCGATTTCTTTAGGAGCTGCAGAATTTACAATGCCCGTTTTTTGTTCATCTGCCACATCTACAACATAATTTGATGGAAACAAACCGACCTTCCCTCTGCCATTTACGCGTCCAACCCACCATCCATCGTCACCGCTAACTTCAGGGTCCTTTGACAATACCTCAATGTGATCTCCTGCTTTAAAAGTCAGCTCGTCTTCATCTTCAGCGTCATAGTCATACAATGCCCCGCGGAAAATTCTCGTCTCAATTCTTGCACGATAGTCATTCGGGCATTCTTTCACCGTCTCCATATTCATCGAAAACCGAATTTTGGGTTCCAAAACAACTGGCATTCGATCGGAATGCTTACTAAATTCATTAGTCTTCCAATATCACGCCATCGCTTCAAGAAAATAATAAATTGCGAAAGTTCCTGTAGATACTCAAGAAAGAAATACGTGTTCTGCATTGATAGTTCATAAATTATGTGCCATCATTTCCCCCGACAACTTTTCGGAAGCCTCCTAAAAGTTTCAAAATGGAGTCTAGAGGGCGCGGTGCCATTGTTGTCACGTGTTTGAATCGTACCACGTGATTGGCCGGGAAAGAACAGAAAGCTTGTGTTCTCATTTTGTGGCTTGACATGCATTTAGCAGTTACCACGGCTACAGCTAAGAAAACCCATTTTTTTTTAATTTCTGTGAATTAATATGGACTAAAAAAGAGTACTTTATAGTTTTGATTTGTTGAAGATGCATACTTCGGCTTTACTTAATCAAAATTGTTCATGCAATTATCAAATTGATAGATATTTGCGTTACCCGTTTCTTATTTTTTATTTTCTACTTTTTTTGTTGCAAAAGTACCTTAATTTTGCAATCCTTTGAAATGGAACGCGTTAAGTCCTTGAAAGTCAATTTATTTTGTAAGATAAATTTAGAAAGCGGTATAACAATCAGGGAATCCCCAACCGATTGTGTTGTTTGAGGCATTACCTCATAGACGTGAAGCTGGCCTGACTTGCTAAATACGGCATATTACTCATTGCGAAAGAATGCAGCTTAATGGTTTTGCATCTGTTTAGGAGAGTTTATTTCATATCAGCAATAGCAAAGAGTTCGCCTCTGTCGAATTAGAACACGAATATGCTTTGAGCGTTAGAAGAAAAATTTAGAAATAATGCGCGAGGAAAGCTATCAGGTGTACATCAATTTCATATCTTCAAAAGCAGCCTTTTACTCCCAGAGCGCGGTACTGCAAATGAAATTGTAATTTCAAGAAGACTCCAGGCTTGACAAACAGTCAGTGTCACCTTTCTGAAAATAATTCTACTGCAATGATATTCTTTTGGCCGCGAAGAACAGCCGGTGGCGGTAAATCAAAAAGACAATCATACAATTTTCGACCTCAGTCAAAAACGAAGAAGGTCGGTATAGACGGTAACAGTCTACGAGCAAATGAAACGAATGCCAAATGGTCCGGCGGCCAACTTGATATCACGGAACACAATACTATCACACAAATAGCGCAAAATTGAACTGTACCTTTTAGCAATGCACGTTTGTTTGCTAAAAATCGTGATTTTTTTGTAAGAATTCTAAGTATGACTTAAACGATTTTCAAATATTATCAAACAATTTTTGTTTTTTGCTGTATGGCCAAAAAGGGGTCGCAAGGTCGCTTGGAGAACAGTCTATGTTGGCTCCTTGTATAAATTTGCATACTGAACTGTAATAGAACTGATTTTTTTGTTTTGTTACCTTAGTCCACCCCGGCCTGACCCGAATTTATATAGAATTTATTTAGAAAACGTACATGCATTTTAGAACACTATATATGTAAAACTTATATAATCATTTAATTAATTCCAGAAATAATAATTAAGGAATAATTCTAAATCGAGACTGCATGAGCATGATTCTAAAAAGGTTATTATTTATCAAAGATTTTGAGCCAGATGATTTTTATAAATAGAATTCTTATAAGAGGATAGCAAATATTTAGTGTAGAGGGGGACTTTGGGATTTTCGGTTTTGTGGTTTTGGCCATTTTTTGGTGAGGTTTTTCGATTTTGTTGCCCTTTGCGGTTTGTGGTTTTTCCTTTATTTTATAGCAATCGGTTTTTGGCTAAGTTGCCGCTGACTTCCTATGACAACGGATTCATTTGTACAGCTTTATAAGCCTAAGGCTTAGCCCCAACATGAAGTTAAATATTCCTAAATGCCAATGTAATTCTTGGAGGTGTGACTTGTCGCTCTCTCTCACTAATATTTTTGAATATTTAAAACCGAGAAATGATGGAAGAAAAAATAAGGTGTACACCTATTGTTTCTTCGTGCAAACGGAACAGGGTGGGCTGCAGGCAATAACTACTGATCTTTTTGGTTTCTTTCGCTAATAAAGAGTTTACTTAATCAAATGGACGCAATTACTTCGTTAGGGAATGGCTTTGTTTATAATTGACCAAACGGAAGTGTTTCAGTTGGTATCAGTCACGTAGTAACAATAAGCGAATCTTTGTGACGTATTGTTTAAATGATGCTTCATTACAAAGTAATGAAGCAGATTTGCTCAATTCCTTTTTACATTGGTTCTTTCGAAAGAACCAATATAAAAAGGAATTGATCGAAAGAACCAATATAAAAAAGAATTGAGCAAACTTGGTTCAATATACGCAAAACAACTGAGCAACAAAACCGTAAACGAGCTCTTATACATTTGTTGTACAATTTGAAATACTTAAAAAGGCGTTACGTGGAACAGTGTTTAGATGTTATTTTGGAAAGTTCTTTTAATACTCGGTACTTTTCAATTTATATCTCGATTAGAAAGAGAGGCACGTATACTAATGAAGCAAATAATGTAAGCGAAGATTCACCTATTGATTCAACGAAGACTGTGAGCGGTATCGAATGGTCCTAATCAATTTAATAGTGCTCGCAAAATTTAGCCTTTACTCGAATTGTTGGCAAAAATTACACGGGTGCTCGCATGCTCATGCTCGCAAAATTTTTGCAAGTGCTCGCATGTTCGGATTCTCGATAAGATGTGCTTGATTACTCGAAATGTTGTCAATCCTTCTTTGTAGTTATTTTTTATATATTATATCAAAGATAAATTAGTTTTCGTATTACTTAGTGCAAAACAACGTTTCCTATCATAATAGAGAGATTCCGGCTAGTGGAAAATTTACGAAGTGACCCGAAATGTATTTTACCCAAGTGCTTGCTGCTCGCAAGAAAAATTTGACAACTCTTCCTGCTCGCAAAAATAAACACGCTGCTCGCAAGACCATTCGATACCCCTGCTGTAAAAAGAGTGGCTCAAGATTGAATAATTGGCATGCAGGTCTAGCTTTGACTTATTTATGACTTATTTATCCAGGACACACTCCACGACGTAAAAACAACCTTCCTACGTCTTTTAATTTCCGAAAAAGGCTGCGGCTTCCTTTTTCACATTAGCGGGGTTTTCGTTCGAGTGCGGAAATACTGAAATAGCAAAACGAAAGCGAGACATGACACTATATTCAACCAATCAGGAAGCATAGCAAAGAAGTGTCATTCAACAGTCAGTGATGAACTGAAATGGTAAAAAAAGCGTCTTCGTGAAATGTCCTGCAAATTTTTAAAACCTGTTCCAGCCAGTGGTTTCTACAACAACTAGAACTTGATAGAAGCTATTCAAAACCGCACTACTGTGAAAAACCGGAACTTATAAAGTATTTAATCAAAATTACAAATAAAAACGAAGGGACACATCGAGACGCACGACGAATGCTCCTGCCATTTCTTTACTAACCAATCAACGCTTGAATTAGCTATAATCAGCCAATCACAGCCGCAGGTCGTACAGCATAATTATGTATACATGAAAATACTTTTTTCGACATTCAAGAAAAATCTGCGATACGGAAAACTTGATTTTCAATTTATCACCTAATTAAGTCTAAAGTATACTGGAAGTATGCCAGAGGAAAAGGAGCAGAGAAGAAAAAAATTGGTCTAAGAATTATGTCTAATTATTATTCATAGGTTAGATCGTGTTGTAAATTATTGTTTTATCACACATTTTCAGTCTTTTCTTTTTTCATCTATACTCATCCAAAAAATCGGTTAAATGCCCGGAGAGCTGGGGACTCAAACCCACGTCTTCCTGTATTCTAGTCAGGAGTGCTGACCACTACACTATCAGCGGGGACCACCACGCTGGCAAAGTAGCAGTTTCATGATCAGTTGAGTTAGTACGTGAGTACTCCAAACGGGATCTCAATTGCTTGTCATTCCAGTCGCTTCTCCTTATCACCGTTTTTAAGAATACAACTGATAACCTGGCTCGCATAGCCTTTATGGTTATTCATCCAGGCAATCAGCACCTACCAAATATCATTGTAAATGATCAAATACGAGGTAAATAAATTTTCTTTCTTGTTGTTATTTACTTTCTCTGCCTCGAACCCCTACTATTCAGTAGTTATAAATTGTTAGTATTAACGGCTCTGAAAAACCCTTCTGGAGAGTTCAATAAAGTATTGTGCTGTACTGTGTTGTATTTTATGGCAACATGAAACATTGTTCAGAAAAGATTAAGATGTTTTACTAAATCATTAGGACAGTTTTAGAACTAATTTGTATCGACCGCAAAATGTCAATTAGCATTTGAAAGTGTGCGTTTGCGTTGGTGGCGCGCTGTCAGCCCTCTCAGCTCGCCCCCGGCTTCGTCATCCACGCACTATAGAAACCATTTCCCAAAAAAGGTTTTTAAAACAACTTCCTTTTTCCTTCCTGCCAAACCCGGTCTGTGACCGTCGTCTACCAATCTGGGTGTGCACGTGGGCATATTAATTTTTTCTGACCCACGAGATATTTCTACGTTAAGTGCATGCGGTTAACCTCATTCAACAAAAGTCGACTTCCAGCTTTCTACAATACGCGCTTTTTTAAAAATAAGTACCAGTAAATTTTGCCGAGGCTCATTGCTCTTAATTTTTTGGCGATTTCAGCCTCAATTTGTTATTCTTTCTGTGAGCGGTTTTTATTGAAGAAAAAACAAACAAAAGAAGGTATTGGAAAATGAAACGCTTTGCGACACATATGTATTGTACGGCTGAATTTAGAGGCGAACTACCTTCATTGCTTGTGGAGCATTCTTTACAGTGAATCTTATGTTTTATTCTGTATCGCTAAGTTTTAGTCAATTTTCTCCCACAAAATTTTTCCTAGTTATATCAAGCCTCAGCCTGAGCTTAAATTGTTCTTAAATTTTGGCAAATTTGAGCCTCGTTGTTCTTATAAAAAATAAGCGTGTATTATTTATTTCCAAGAGGATTGTATTGGGAAAACATTAAAGGCATCTATTAAAGCAGAAAAATGTTGTCCTCGATATAAGCCACAAATAACTCCTGTATACTCCACACGACGTAAAAGCCAAGCTCAGCTCAGCTCCAAAACTATTTTTATATGTTTGAGAACATATGTTTGGGATTTCCCAAAATACACTTTTTAGGACGAGATGAACGCTAAGAGAGCCGCCATGTTTGCGCCCGCGATCGAACCGTGACGGCACAACGTCAAATTGCGCCCGCGATCTAACCGTGACGGCACAACATCAAATTGCATTTTGTTATCGAGAAATGCAAGCTTCTTGTAATATTGATTAAAAAGAAAAACATTTTTTTATTCTACTGGATAATTTTACGAAAAATACAAGCAATAAATCAAATTGAACAAGGCAACAGAGCTGAATTTTTTGACAATTTGAAGTGTGACGTCAGACGTGAGTGCAATATGGCGGCCCCACACGATTGACCAGCTCTTTTTATTCATTTTTGCAGAATATGAACAAGCGAATCGCCCTATAAAGTATATTTCTGGAATCTCAAACTGATGTTCTTAAACATATAAAAACGTTTTGGAGCTTAGCTTCCCTTTTAAGCCCCGCGCAAACGGTTTCAACATTTGCTTCAACATCCATTCGATTTTATCGAACAACGACGTTGAAATCGTTTGCCACCCCCTTTTAAACATGTTGAAACGAAGTCGAAAATGTTTAAAAGGGTTTAAACATTGCTTCAACATTCTTTTGAATTTTTTTTTGTTCTCGAAAAAGTTGAAGGTTGTTGTAACCGTTTGCGCGGGCCTTTCAACATTATCGAATATGCGCATGGCGTCCTCGTCTACGGAAAACAATGGGTTGGGGCTAAATACAAAATACCAGACTTCTCGCGCAAGTTCGTTGAAACACAATCGACACAAAAGTTGAAACCGTTTGCCCACCCGGTATTTAGCATCGTTCAACTTTCATAAACACCGTTCGATAAAATCGAATAGATGTTGAAGCAAATGTTGAAACCGTTTGCGCGGGCCTTTAAGGCCAGGCGAAGTTTTGTTACTTAAATGAATTCAGGAAATAAAAATTTGTTGCATGTTAACACCTCGGATTGAGCACGTTTGAAAAATCCTAACATAAAAGAAAATTGAACGGGTCGCCTTCCTTGACTCATTGCGTTGCAGCACGAGTAATCACAATCCATGAGAACATCGAAGTCATCATTTATTTCGTCAAACAAATAAGAATTTGTATATTTTTAAAATAGCGCCGACATGTAATCTTAAAATATAACACTAAAATGCTCTCCTCAAAGTAATTTCACTGAAATAAAATTTGAAAATTACTACGATGCAACATTACTTTGTCTTTCCTCGTAATTCTCACCCGTAAAATGTCACGGAAGGGACAGAGGAATCAATCAAGCTCTTTTACTCACCCCAGTAAAAAAGGGGGAAATTATTGATCAAACATTAAGGCCATTTCGTTCACACCAACTGTACCGTTTAAAGAAACCCTTCAGTTTAACAATCATGAAAAGTCCAAGTTCGTGAGCCCCTCTTAGAAAAATCTACCAGAACCAAAACTTGTAGCTCATAATAGAAGTGAACTCAATTCACATTTCCACCGATAGCAACAGTCCATAAACACATCACATTCTCGTCTTTTGTAGAAAAAAATATATTGTAGTTTTTCTCGATTAGTTTCCACAATCAACGTCCGTACAATTTTGCAAGACTTCAGGGCTGGGTTATTCAAAAGCTGGTTAACCTAAAGCCCCAGTTAAGGTTACCGTATACCTTCAGGGGTGTTTTGTGTAAAAACAATACATTGCGTCTGTTTTAAACCGTACATACCTAAACCCATCTATCAAATTAAAGCTTATAGAACTGGCTTTCGAACTGTAATAAAAAGTTTGAACTAAAATAAATTTTTAGATTTTTATTACGTTTTCCAAAATCGAGCGACAAATTGCCTTTCGAGAGTTCCAACTCAAAGGGAATGTGTTCATTTCCCCTAAAGTTTGCACAGTAGCTTCTTCAATACATGAAGAACAAAAACATGTCTGCAATTTTGTTTTTCTTTTTTCTCAAAACTTTTTTGATAGCAATTTTTGCACGGTCTCTAGACTTATTTTAAACCCTAATTCGAGAAAGTGCCGTAACTTTTTTAAGCAATTGAATGTGCAGACACGCGGCTTTTTTAGCGCTTTTGGTCTGGAAAATTGTGGATTAATTAAATCATTAAATTTCAATAATCGCTTGGACTTGTAACTTTCGAAAGGCAACTTTGTCGCTTATTTTTAGAAAACGCAAAAAAATCTATTTTTTTAAAAAATTCAAACTTTTAGTACAGCTCGAAAGCCAGCTCTATAAGCTTTAATTCGATATGTGGGTTTAGGTATCTACCGTTTAAAACAGACGAACTGTATCGTTTTGACGCAAAACACGCGTGAAGGTATACGGTAACTTTGAGCCAAAATTCTAGCAGCAATTGCTTCTTCAAGCAAAGAGTTACGGTTCTCATAAAATACTATAGAGATTTTCTAAGGAAAAATCTGTTGATACCAAATTACAGCTCAAGTCTGTCTCTATAAAGTTGGAAAGAAGACCACGGATAGATGTTTTAACCCTGGGTTAGGGCTAATCAGCTTTTGAATAACTGGGTGTTAATAACTTTTCCTGGTTACGGCAAGTCAACCGCAAGGCTCGAGGAATCATCTCAACACGCTTTTCACAGATCCAACATGATAATACGCGGGTCCTCCACAGCTGCCTTAATTTTCCGCAGGAATGTGACAGCCTCTCTGCCGTCAATCAGTCGATGATCATAGGTGAGAGCTAGATACATCATTGGCCTAATTTCCACCTGTAAAAAACGAACATTTTAGTCAGTATGATAAACTATTGAAGGGCAAGCTGAATTCATTTACTCTTGTGTGCGAAATGTATGTCCCGGGACGCCTATTAATAGATTTTTGATCTTTTTCAAACCCTCCTTCCCAGGGCTTATTAGCAAGGGGGGGGGGGGGGGGGGGGGGGGGGGGGGGGGGGGGGGGGGGGGGGGGGGGGGGGGGGGGGGGGGGGGGGGGG
>JAOCPT020526141.1:0-11703 GCA_026546935.2 Palythoa grandiflora
GAAAAGATAAATTCTCCCAAACTGCTTATACAGAAATTATGGAGCTCAGTTGGGAGAATTTACAAACACGCCATTTGTCGTGCTTGGGACTTGGGTTAAAGCCTACCAGTTAGTAACTGAAGGGAAAAAGAGTTCTGCATTTAAAGTGGTCTGTCTTACAGCTAAAGGCAGAAAGCTTGCTAAATTGATGACATAAATTAAATGATATTAAGTTATATTAGTACTATCTAGAAGGAAGTGTTGACACATTTCCTGGTGAGAGCTTTAAAAAGTATCTTGTAGACAGACTCTGAAGTTTCATGCACATGTGTATAACAAGTACATTCATCCAGAATTTCATTGCTTTACCCAGATTAAAACAATTATCATTTTCAAGGAAATTATTGCAGTTCTGTAAGACTACAATTTTTACTCAGACAGAGTTTTATCAGTAACCTGTTAGAATAAACTGTGATTTCCGAAAATATCCATTGGAGGTGAGCCTACCGGAAGAGTGATCTCATTTTCATTTATTGTATGTCATATGTCATGCATTGTTTTTCTTAATTCTTTAACAACCACTATAAATTAATGATCAAAAGTGCAGTAAAACTGCAAGAATCTCCATCATACCTTAGGATACCTGCCCTCGTTACCCCCCCCCCCAAAAAAAAAAACTTGTCAAAACTATTTCCCTTTATTCAAAGTTCCTGGATCTGGCCCTCGTGTACTTACCATGTTTTCTAATGCCTGGCCCAGGGTAAGGGAACACGTGACAGGGTACTGGGTTTTGGCGGACATTACTGTAAATCTTCCTCAAGTCCCAGATCTTTACACTGCCATCAACAGCACCACACGAAATAAGCATGTGCTCTCCTTGAAACACAACTGATGTGACACTCTGTTGTGAGTCCTAGAGTTAGTAAGATGGTTTGTGTCACCCACATATAAGTTGTGCAACTTATAACATATGTTGTGGCTAGAAAATGTTTTTGGTTGGAAATGTTTTTGGTTAGAAAATTTTAAACTGGTTGTAAAATTTCCAACTAAAAAAAAATTTCCAGCCACAACACATACAAGCTTTAAAAGAGATCAGTTCACACGCAATATTTTTAAAAAGGCATCTTTAAACTCTGCTTTTTCACATCAAAATTAATTGCAAACACTTATTACTTTTAGCCCTAAACTCCACTATTAGAATGGAATAATTATTATCCTAGCTATGACTCTATAATTAAGTAACCCTCAGTTTTATACATTTCTTCTAATGAGTAGTATATATGAATTCAGACGAAGTAGCCAGTGAAATTTGCCATCTCCAGTTGCTTAACCTGGACAAACACGATAGTAATTTTAAATACGATATAATTAACTACTGTCTTACTGAAACAGATTGTAGTATTGAAGGCCGGCGTCCTTTTCTTCTGTTTTTCTGCAGCACAACTAATGCTTGGTCTGTGTGAGCATGATGGATTTTGTTGACTGGCTGATAAAATCCATCTCGTCGATTACATCTTAGATCCCAAACCATTATGTTGCCATCTCTGGCCCCAGTGGCAAACACAACTAAATGGAAAAACAAACTTTGATGAGTACTGTTAATTTTTGACCATAGAGAATTTTAAAATTAAGTGTGATCAGGGATATAATACATGCAGAGTAATAGCATTTATTTTCGTTTTAACATAGCCGTGGAACTACTTTAATTAGTATTTATCTATAACTAAATAATTATTCATAATTTCTCTTGGCCTACTACCTTCATAACAAATATTAAGTACTCTTTGCACTAAATGAATGTGGATTTGTTAAAGACAAAGCAAGACCGAGATTTTGAATCCAAACTTTTATCCCACCAAAATCCAGTTTGTAAAAATGTATGATTTTAACAGATGTTGATGTATCTTTGCTGTAGAGATGTATATAATTTTATTGTGGGTGATTAAAATTAGGCAAGTAAAGCAAAAACAAGTTTCAAGTTAAAAAAACTTACACATATCCTCATTCCTAAAACTGACTGATTTCACACTACAACTGTGGCCCTTGAAGACTGCAAGCGCATCATCTCTGTTGATGTCCCAAAGAAGAGCTGTTTGGTCTCCTGATGCAGTCAACTATTGCCAAAAGTATTATCATGCAATCAGACAGTCAACTCATTACCTTAGGATTACAATTTTGAATTATCATCAACAATCAAAGGGAGAAGAATACTACTTTTTTAACTTACCAGCTTGGGTTCATCGTACATCCATGCAATATCAAAAATAGCATTAGAATGTGCCGTCCAGTCTAGAAGATTCAATTCAGTATCAATATTTTTTTAAAATTGTTTCTAAAATCCAAAAATGCATATTTTTTTTAAAAAAATGCAATACTTCATACAAAAAAATTATGCTATTTCCAAACAATCAATTGAGTTTGATAAATACACACTGGGGTTGTTTACTTTAGGCCAAATAAAAAAATTCCTGGTTTCTTATCAGAAGTTTTCGGTAAATTTATGTAAAAAAACTATTAGAATTTGACATTAGGTTGGTATTATAATTATATTTTTTTATTTTTTGCTTTTCTGCAGCACAGGTAGCATACCAAACAAGTCATTTTGGTTCAATCCAAAGCTGGCAGACAAAAATACAAGTTGTGGCTGGAATTTTTTTTCGTTGGAAATTTTCCAATCAGTTTAAAATTTTCTAACCAGTGTAGAATTTTCCAACCAATATGAAATTTTCAAACTAGTTTAAAATTTTGAAACTATATATTAAGATAATTTTTTTCTAACTAGTGGTAAGAATAGAAAATATTTCAGAACTTGCATCAATTGCTTGTGTGGCCTAGTGGTAGTGATAGTTGACTTGAAATCCAGAGTATTGAGGTTCAAATCTTGGTGAGTACAAATAAAACTTCTTTGTGAAGAAAATTGTGGTTGATTGATGAGTGTGGGGGTTGAATGCAATACTTGGGGGGTGGGGTTGCAGTGTAGATGGGAAAAGGGGTTAGGGTTAAGGTTAGGGTATGTTGGCACTGGGGTTAGGATTGGGGTTGCGACTAGGGTTAGTGTTGGGGTTAGGATTAGAATTAGGAAAACTGGAAGAGAAGTGGAGAGAAAAAAAGTGAAGAAAATACAACAAAAGAGCAAAATATTTTTATTCAATTCAAAATAGAAAAAACTAAAAAAAAACCTAAAAAACCCAAACTAGTTAGAAATTTTTTCATTGGTTGAAAAATTCTACACTGGTTGGAAAATTTTAAACTGGTTGAAAAAAATTTCCCACCAAAAAAAATTTCTAGCCACAACATACATGCATGATTTCAAGACCAAAGTGCACCCCACTCCACCAGCAACTTTCAAACACTTATTTTGGTAATGAACAATTATATTTTCTTAACACCAGATAAATATATTTTTATAAAGTTTCTTTACTAAACTTCAAATGAATTTACGTGGTTTAAGTTGTGTTTATAAATATATTTCTCTATTTTATAAACAATAAGTTGTTTACTTCAAGAACACTTACATCCTTGTAGAACAGATCCGAGTTCTTCTCTACATCATAAGCAAGCAGGTTAGTCTGAGTTCCAACAAACAATATATCGCATCCTCTTGAATCGAGTTGCCCTGAAGCGACTGCACTAACTTGCTGGTTGATGTTTAGAATACTTAGATCATTGTCATTACCAGCAGAAGCTCGCCCGCCTTTAACCGAAATTCCATGAGGATTATGTATGAAGACCTAAAATTTATGAATCAATACATAAAAATGTAAATCAACGAAATTATAACTACTAAAATATACATTAAATTTGATCAAATTACGAAGTCTTTACGATGTCATGGTAACAAGGAAAATAAACCGTGCAAAAACATTTACACACCGTTCTTAAATTATAAAGTATTATATATCAAATAAAAAATGCTCAAAATTAGAGTAAAATAATGATTGAACTTTGTTTTTTTTTCACCTTGCCGGCCGTTGTAGCTGCAGTGAGACAAGGATGTCTTCCATCGTATTTACCGATGGTTGCAGTTCGGGAGTGAATTTTTTGGCTGAGCTTCAAAGTGAAGATTGGAACAAGCATCTTGATAACTGCTACAAAACCAGATGTTTTCAGCTTTAAATCACATTGTGGAAAACTATGAAAGAATCTCGCCAAAAATCGTTATAATATCGATCAAAACATAACTCCAAAACATCTGCTAATAAAAAAGAGAATATGCGCAGAACTTATCGCGCATTCATTTTTTCAGGAGGCAGCTGAGGCGCGATGCACAAACAGCGACAATTTGTTTGGCTGTTTCTATTCGAAATGTTAAAATTAGCACGATGAAGGAATATTTTTCAGATATTTAAAGTTTGCACCGTGTTGATAATTAATTGGGGTTAATCTAATCAAAAATCCAACCAAATGTTAACAATAGCCGAATAGGCACTGTGTACGCAAAGTTAAAGAAGCCGTTTTCAATTTAAGCGACGAGCGCGATTAGTAGTTTTTACAAAAGATTATTTCCTTTGGTATTACTGTTGTTTTGAAATTTTTTTTTTAAATTTCAACTCAAAAGTTATAGGAAAGATCAAAGAGTTTTATAGTACTTTATTGGGATCTATCCATCAGATCTACTCAGTTGCCACGAGCCCAAATAGATTTACATTTACAACATTGGTCATTGCAATCGCTATGCAGATCGATTTTCCAAACAACACTTTATAAATGCATATTCAAGAATAATAAGTTCCCAAAAAACAAGAATTGATTTTCTTCGTCCTTGAATGTATTCGGGAGAACCAAAGTCAATCGTTGTTCCATCAAACATTTTTTTTAATTTTTAAAAACTGCTTGAGCAAATCGAGCGGGTCTCCATCTATCTGCCACCCACAACCGTGCCCGTGTTCCGGTTCAGTCAAACTTAAAAATGCTTTCAATTTTCTTGTCTTTGATATTCTAATGGTTCTATCCATCAAAAACAATACTGCTTGATGCTGAAATTGAAAGGAAAATCTGTGGCCTTTATACAAATCATTTCATGGGTTATTTGTTTCTTTGTGCACGTATCAATTTTGAATTTCCGTTTCAGCCAATCAGGAAGTGCATGACCTTTGTTTAGCCAATCAGCTTTCAGTGGGATGGCGGCATATTTGAAATCTAACGCGCTATTTATCGATTGTCCGAGGATGGATAGGATCGCACTTGACTTTTCTTTGCGCCCTCGTGTTTTTTGATCGACAAATCTGCGTTTAGAAAGGCAAAGGATGGCTGCAGCTTTCTACTACAGGTAAAGTTGTTTTGTTTCTAATTTTTTAAGTTCAATTTTTAGAGTCGATCGTTTAGATATTGATATTATTTGCGATCAAACCTCTCAAACCTTTTGCTGAGTATAATTCCGCGCCATTTTTTGACTGAGCTGTTTTGGTAAACAAAAGCGCTTAAAGCTTCGTGTTCACTTCAAAAACACTCCATATAGTATATACAAATTAAGATTAAGGCTCCTGAAGAAATCAAAGTTGTTTAACTTCAATTTGGCTGACTAAAACTTGCTCTGTTCACGGCGCTGTCGACCGTAGATGACGACATGATATAATATACAATGAAGTTGGATCCATTTCATTGGCTGTCGTGATCACTCTTGACTCGAGGCAGAGATGTAGGAAATTTCCGTCTTCAAATCCACAAAATTAACGTTATGACTATGAATTCTGTCAAAAGCTTTAATATTTTTGAAAACCTGCATATAAGTGAATCCTTTCATGTTGTTCGCCAATGGTGATTTTAAAGTAATACTAAATTTAGACGCGAATATGTAAATACATGCCATAATTTCCTAGCAATTTTTCTCAGCAGCCGCCGAATTGATTTCATTATTTTGCCTCGATTTACTGATATTTCGCAAAATACAGGTCTCACCCAGATCGAAGACAAGTCTTCAATTATGTTTTTCAGTATTTTGGTATTTTCATTTAGCGAGGATTTGAACATCCGGGCCATGCGTGGTACGAGGACACGTGCATTTGGCCGCAGCCACTGGGCACCGTGTGCGTCGCTTTGCGGCGTCAATCGATCGGTTCCTTTACTCGTGCCAAGTTCTAATTAACGTTATGCAAGCTAATTACATGTGTGAAGTATGATCAAGAAGAATGTTACTTCTGCTTAAGGCAGCAGATGCCGTTGCACGGTTCGTTTAAGTGACTGTCTCATAAATGTTAAATGTTTGTGTGCAAAATTTTTGCGTCAGAAGTGCAGCATTTTTCTGTGATCATAGGTCAACCGCAACACAACTTGCTTGGCTGACTTATTGGATCTCAGATGTTGTTGCGATTCAAATTTTTCGCTTTTCTTTTCAGTGGCTACAGTCTTCCAGTTGAAGAAGAAGACAACGACTCCCGGCGAACTTATCGAAGAAAGAAGAAAGTCAACAAGGGTCGGTGGACCAAAGAAGAGGTATCAAAATTTTCCTATCCGTCATACATATGGAGATAGTACACCGTTAATTGTCATAACCTTCGATGTAACTTTCCAGTCTTTACATGTATGTGAACCGAATTAAAACTGCGTGTAAATTGGTTAAACAAGAAGTGAAGTTGTCGGAAGAACCGAATCAGCGACGGATTAGAGTGTTATGATTGGAGTTAGTTGTCCAGTTACCGCAATATTTGTCGAGTATCCAAGCATAGTGCATTTAATTCATTTCATAACAATTCAACAGTTGTACTCGCTGGAGCTTCAGTTTTCATATTTTTTGCCTTTGGTATCAATTGTAAAACTTGCATTTTCTCGCAGAAAAATGATAAAAGTTCGATTCTTCCAGAAATTGCTGAGTAACAAGCAATTTCGTCCGGAATAGTTCGTGAGTTTGTGTGTTACGTGTTTGAATTCAAGCTTTCAATTCAAATCTCGAATGTCCGTTGCTTCTTGAGTCTAGTGTATGTCTATATTTAGTGACTGGGGCGTCGTAGGGGTATCATGGAAGTGGTAGAAAATTTGGCACGATTTTGAGGACTTTACTTAAAATAAGGATAAATCGTTTGGAAGATTTGAAGCTGATTCTCTAAATGATTATTTTAGGAAAATATATTTCTAAGAGTATTGTACCAAAATTAATGCAAGCAAATTTTAATACGGAATTGAATACACAAATGAAAAGATCTCATTTCAAACAACTATGTCTTGGTCTTGCTCTGTGAACTGAAATCATGTGATTTAGAGAATAAAGCTAGATATATATGCTAGTTCATCTTATCAAATAAGTAAAAGTTTGCAGAAGATTTGTGTTTTCTAAATCAGTGACGGCGTTTTGAAACTTCCAATTGAAAGAACGCTCAGACGAGAATATGAAATGTCAGTTGTCCCTGGGGCTTTGTATTAAAGCCGCTGTGTTAATGAATTTACTCTGTCCGTAAAAAAATTCGTTTTCAATGCTTGTCAAGGGCACTGGTTAACTAAAATATTACTTAGCTGTAATTTATTTCAAAAAGAAAGAGATATTTTAAAAAACTGAGACATTTTTGGCACATGTAGCTAACTCTTCAAGCATTTTGAGTAACTGATCCTTGTGTAAATAACATTCAAACCATGCAGATTATTACAGTTTAACATTACAACCTCGGAGCAACTAATTCAGCCTTACTCAGAAATTTTAAAAGCAAGTTAATTATATGTCAGCAAATTTTATAATTTAGTTTTGAAACTGTGCTGTTATCAACACTTTGTTGCTTTTTTGTATAATACCAGATATCAGTACATTAAAAGTTTTTTAAATTTATGTTTAATTTTTCCTGATAGTTAAGAAGTTGATTTAAAATGTTATCATAAAAAATAATGTTTATAAGACTTAATCAACAAAGTTTTTAAATTTAAATAATTCTTTGTTCATCTATTACTAAAACTGTTTTTGTAGAATGTACATTAAATATTTTATTATTTTAAGATAGTTTTTCTTAAACAAAATACCAAATACTCAGGATTGTATATAAATTATATTGTTCCCATTTTGGAAATAACATGGTTTGTAGAGAGTCCAGAAAACTGGAAAAATTAAGGCTGGAATTCCATAAAATATTTGGAATGTTTGGAAAATAAAGCAAATGTTAGGAAAAAGTCTGGATTTTCAGGCTTGACACTTCTCCATAGAATTGCTATAGATTTAAATTTAAAAAGCAATTCCAGTGTATCAACTGCCATACATAAAACACATATTACAATTTTCTCTTTCCTGCAAAAATTTGATATTTTCACATGTAAAGATAAAATGTTATCTTCACACTTGAAAAGATCACAGATACCCTGGTTACATATAAAAGTTGTGCTTTTATATACAGCTCCTTTGCCAGTAGTGTCTTTGTCAAATTCTTTGGGTACATGGAGATCTCTGTGCAGCCATGTTATATCCTCTATTAGTATAAATTTGCTAGCGTTCTATCACCAATACTGTTCTCTGATTGGCTACCCTGCCCACTATCTATTCGGTGATAGATAGTGGGTAGGGATTGTCAACAAAATGGCGGCCACTCCTTCGAGGTTTCAAAGTGTGAGTGAAGACGATTTTGTTTTTTTATTTGTATTCAATAAAATTGACAGCCTCTTTTTTTGAATGACTAGTAGATTTCTACTAAAACAATTACATTATTCACTCTCGATTTCTATCGTGCGATAGATAGATAATCTAATTGTTAACCGTATAATCAATCAATACTGTGAGTTATAATGCTCTTGTCTAAATGATTACTGAACTAGTTTTGAGTCTTAATTCAAAAATAGGGAAAATTTTTTGAGTTTGCTGGTCCAGATCTGTACAAGTCTTGTAAAATTTGGTGATAAAACCTAATTATTCTTTAAACAGGATGAGCAACTTAAAGAACTAGTTTTGGAACTGGGAACAGATGATTGGAAAGCAATAGCAGATAACTTCTCTGATAGAACTGATGTTCAGTGCTTGCACCGATGGCAAAAAGTGTTAAATCCTGAGCTTGTTAAAGGACCATGGACAAAAGAGGTGCGAATATTGTATGCTCTATAATATTGCAGGTCCGACAGGAATTTCAAAACAAGCAAGGTGGTGCAAGTCACGAGCAACATCTTACTAGCCTTGTTTCTGACATTGGTTTTCACTGCAAGTTACTCTTTTTTTCAACAATTTCAGTCTATTAATTAATATCTGTTTTTGTTTGCTTGATTAAAATTAAATATATCAGTCAGCAGGCTTTGAACTTCACACCTTGTTCCAAATGTTTACTATGCAAAAAAAAAGATTTACCTGTAAGATGTAAGTACAGACATTTCTTGAGTTGTTCTCTAGGATATGAACTTATTAGAAGATTGCATGCCTATAGCTACTTCTTGTGAGGCATACAAATATACCACACACCTGTTTTAATAGGCCTTATTCATTATACTGGAAGCATGAAAAGAGTCTTGGGAATTATTTTTGCCTCGGGTCTACCAGGGGGCAAACAGCTGAGAGAATCATATTAAATGTTAACAATTACTATGAATCTGTGGATTTGAGGCAAATTTCCTTTTATTTTCTTAGAAGTTAACATTTGATATATTTGTCATAGCTGTTTGCCCCCTGGTAAACAATGTGACATAAATTATTCCCAAGAGTCTTTTCCTGCTTTCAGTATCGTGAATAAGGTCAAATCTCAGCTCACAGGCCTGCATTTTCATATTAAAATTCTTGACACATTGTAAGGAACCCTGGCTGCATTTTTTGTCTTACTTAATGTTGTAAAAATAATTTACAATTTTTTTAAATTTGCATGCAATTTTAGGAGGATGAAAAAGTGGTTGAACTGGTTAAAAAGTATGGGCCAAAACGATGGTCCCTTATATCTCAACACCTTCAAGGTCGAATAGGAAAACAGTGCCGAGAAAGGTAGAGTGTAAAGTGTTATTTTATAAGAACTTTTCAAAATTAGTATTTGGTTGTCATTAATTTCTGTTTAAATTTTTTTCTTTCAAAACAAAAATGAAGTTATCTTTTTTTAAACCCTCATATGTGACAGTAAGATTGTTGTATCGCAAAAATCAGTAACAAGTATAAGTAATCTGTTATATTTTAGATGGTTTCAAACAAATTAAACAATATTCTCTTAACAAACAAGTCAAACAATACTGCTAAGATAATCATAATTATCAGCAGGGTTCTTGCAGAATCTTAATAAGTCTTATTTTTGATTTTGTATTTTCAAGGCTTTGAAAATGTCTTAGATTTGAACAAATTCATCATTGAGGTCTTTAAAAGTCTTTTTGTTCAAAAGTATTTTTCATTTCTCATTCTAAAATTCTGCAGATTGTATAAAAAATATAGATGACAGCGTCATTTGTGAAAGTTTGCAGATGGTTAAGTAATTGTTTCCACACCAGCTCTCAATCAGAATGATGACATGTGCCCCTTATCATATAATTGTATTATTGGTCTGTGGATGTTGTCATTTAGGATCACATGACTTGCATCCAGATCATTCAATAACAAAAGCTCGAAGGAATATCTGGTCTTAAATTTTACAAATTTAATTTATAAAAAGTCTTTGAAAGGTCTTAAATTTGGTGAATTGTTAGCTGCAGGAACCCAGTATCAGGGTTCACCCCAGAGTAGCGGTTTCGATAAAGGCTAGGCACTGGGCAAGTTTATTGGCTGTGAAGATAGCCTTGCCTGGCTGCTTTCAACATCTCAACCAAAAGAACAAACCAAACTTTGCATAAACTTTGCCCAGGTGCAGAATCTAAATGCACTAGGCCTCCTGCTCCAAAACCTTTAGTGAAACCCCTGGGAGATCAGAGGTAGCAGAATAGGGTCTCATTCTAATCATATAATTAATCATAATGCTTGACTTGTGCAATGTATTCTGCTGCTAAGGTTATGGATATTGTGTAAACTGTCTGGGCTGAAAAAAATACATGGGACAGAGTTGAACAAAATGATAGTCAGTCAAAGAAGAACATGTTGTATTGAGGTTCTTTCTTGAGAGCACTTTACCAAAACCTTTAAACCTCCCATTGTTTTGAAGAATAGAGCATAGCGGCACATGAGTAAGAGCAGAGTGGCACAGCCCCTGCTTTACCATACTATGTCGAAAGTAAAAAAAATTGAAAGGAATGAAATTGAAGTTAATGATATCAAGTCATCAAAATGGACCTTGCATGTGCTGATCAGAGAATGCAAATTGATAGATTCTGGACTTTGGAAAAAAATAAACAAATAAAATGTGATTTTCTAGATCAGTTATCATTAAGCCTTTGTGGACTAATAAAACTTTTTAAACTCTGTAATTAATTTTAAGGTTTTTAGTTTTGATGTATTAACATGTTTCACTTTGTTTTCAGATGGCACAACCACCTCAACCCTCAAATCAAGAAAAGTGCTTGGACTGAAGAAGAAGACAGGTTGATCTATAATGCCCACAAAACAATGGGAAACAAATGGGCTGAAATTGCCAAACTCTTACCTGGAAGGTGAATTGTATATGGATACATTTTAAACTTTTTTATTTTTAAATATATCCAGTTTTGTCAATTAACACTTACTGTAAAACCCCAAATATAACAAATAACGTATTGCAGGGTTGCCATGCATACGAATACAAGTCATTTCGCCCCACGGTCGTTTCGCTCCAAGTCGTTTCGTCCCACTTTTTAGGTCGTTTCGCCCCAAGTCGAAGTCGTTTCGTCCCACGCTAAGTCGTTTCGCCCCAAATACAATACAAAGTATTCCTAACTGAATTTCCTAACTTT
>JAOCPT020526172.1:0-11703 GCA_026546935.2 Palythoa grandiflora
TACGGTACATGTATTATCTATATTGTCTAAAATCAGTAAAGATATTTTAAGAACATGTTTAAGAACATTTGAGGCTGTTATCCCGAAAATATTTAAGAACGTTCAGCCTCAGACGAAAAATTCAACGTTCTTATATAAAAAAAAGAGTGTATCCTCTCGAAAAACGAGAGAAAAGAGACCTCTACCAGAGGCGCCGGCAGCAATTTTTGATTGGGGGGGCAAGGTACCGAGCGCCGCACGCGCGAGCAAACTAGGGGGGTCGGGGTGCATGCTCCCCCAGGAAATTTTGAATTTTTAACCCCTCTGAAACGCTGTTTCCTGCATTTTCAGATCTAAATTATTGCTACAGGGATCACATACGTAAATAATCAAGGGCTTCAACATGATTTTTGGTGGGGCGATGCCCCCCAATCTCATTTTTGGGGGGGCGACGGTCCCCCTTGCCCCCCCCCGTGCCGACGCCCCTGTCTACGCGTCTGCGATCAACGATTAAAAGAGCTTGGGCCGGCTGCAACGCAGGCTAGCGAACAGCCGCTCGGTTTTTTTGAACCGCCGCCGTCCAGAAACTTGGACCTGCCAGTCTAGTTTGAAACTGGTCTGACGGCTTTTTGCCCACGCACACTCTATATCAACCAGCCGGCTGTCTTTTCGCAAGACTGCGATGCTCGTTGCCAGGTTTATTTTTCCACTTATTATGATAGCTAGTTTTATAATTAATTCATAACAATATAGCAGTGGAGGGTCAGGATTTACAACCCTAAGGGGTTTATAGGGCAATCCTGTACCCTTTTACAATTTTAATAATCAATTACTTTGGCGGCAGAGAAAGTCGGTATACATTTTAATAATTTGCAAAATGTTCGTAGGGTGAGAATGGTTCGTGAAACAAATTTGTGAAAGAAGAAAGTCTGACTTTTTAAAAGACATTAACTGAACATTAACTAATATTTTACTTCCAGTGGCGTTTCGTTCCAAACGTTAACTGCTTAAACTTGCCATAATTGAGATTTTCACGTGGCAAAAAATATTTTTATGAGTTAGTAGAGCATGTGCCATAATTATGCATCGAGCCAGATCGAGAGTTCGTTGAATCGAAAATCTCGATAAAACAAATTCGCATAAAAATACCCAAACAGTACGTTAAACATGGAGGACAGATAACTCTGGAAGTAACTGAAGAACAAAGAAACAAAGGAATCGGACTAGAACTCCCAACAACGCACACTTTTTCCACAAGAAGCCATCAAAAGTGTAAAAGTTACTTGAACTTATAAAAGACAAAGAGGATAAAGCCTAAACAGAACTGTAGATGTATTAACTGCTCCAGTGTTGACAGTACCTTTGTATCATAAATAAACAAGTTGTCGATTGAAAAGCTAAAAAATATTCTGTTCTGCTTTCATCTTTTATCGCGTTTTGACATTTATTCGTTAAATCGAGGTAAATTTCACGTTTGGGCTTCGGAATTTTGTTCGGCATATCGAGAATTTCGTTAAATCAAGATTCGTTTTATCGAGGTTCGTTAAATAGAGGTGTCACTGTACAAGTACCACGTCCTGCACAGCACGTGGAGATGACTGGAGCGGCGTCATGGAAACGGTTGCGCATGATCGTCAGGAATTTGAGCAGCTGTTCATAGGGTATCTCTTTATGATCTTTCCTTTCGTTTTTCGTGGGATGTGAGAGATAATTATCTGATCGCAGTGTACCTAAGTTTGCAATTCGCTACTAATAAGACTAAAAAGTATAAAACAACCCAAGTCTTATGTTTTAGAACAATCAAGCAAAGTGTACGCATAAGATAGCCGTGCCAAGAATCCCGAAGTGACAGGCAAGATTAAGAATGTTAATCTGAGCTCCACCATGAATTTGTTTCCTTGTAGATATGCTATTTAACGGCAGTGCTACCAATGGTTTACTGAAATGCCTCGTCTTTGTTTCAGGAAGGAAAGAATACTTAGCGATCCCCTTTTTGGCCTACCGATAGTAGACGTCTATCCGGAAATATCGACTCGGTACCAGACTCGTTTGCCAATAAGATAAATGTCTGTTTGTAGCAAAAATATGATTGCGAAGAATCGGAGAAAAAATTCGTGATAAAATACGTTACAAAAACCGCAGAAGAATCGATCACGGCCGAATTGTTCAAAGGCTGATTAACTTTAACCCTGGGTTAAACCAAAATTCAAGGAGAAAATTCTTTCCCAACGAAGGTTTACGGTTCTTATAAAATACTGTTTAGATTTTGCAAGGAAAAGAATTGTCAATTCCCAAATTAATTACAGCTCAAATTTGTCTCTACAAAGTTGGAAACAAAAATAAGGGTTAAAAATTTAACCCTTGCCAGGTTAGTGCTAACCAGCTTTTGAACAACTGCGCCCAGATCAGCAGCGGCAAACTAAAAACGAAGTAAGACTGATTCTATTGAAAATCAGAGGCGGGAACCTAGCGTGACGTACACTATTGTCGCGATTGCCCGTGCGTCAGAACTTACGCACTCATATGGTCGTCACGATGCAATCACAACTGTGTAGTGTTAAAGCCATCACACAAAGTTGCATTGGAATATATCTGCAACTACGTTAACGAACGCGTAATTGTGTGGCTAAATGTTGTTAGAATGTCTATGCTAAGAGAATGGCATTCAAAGACATAACTTAAGTTTAATAGCTACGTTTAAGAGCCAATGTCTGTATATGTCAAAAGTCCCGCGACATTTTTAAAACCTTGCTCAAATAACCCCTATAGTGAGACATTTTCGATAGTATAATTTCATAGCGCTTTAGTTTTTTCAAAATTTAGGACCGTAAATAAGGCAAAATAAAGTCTTCGCGTTTTTGGTTCTCAACGGGATACTTTTCACGGGGCGGCTTAGATATTTTTACACAAAAGAAAACGGATTATGTGCTTCAAGATGGTTGCTGTTTTAAAAGCATCTACCAGTATGAATTTTTTGGATTTAAAGTTATCTACTTTCCAGTCCGTTCTCAAGGGTTCTCCGAATGGGGTATTTGTAGTTGCCCAAATAATTTTAAAACTATCATATTTTTAAAATCAAACTAGTACGGTAGCACAATAGGTGCCGGTGATAATCCGTGAAACTTATGTTGAAAAATATTAACGCATTTAATTGTAGGCGCTAAAAGAAAATTCATTATTTTTTTTGATATGTTCAACTGGGACCGCTGGCGCTGGCGGAGGTGGTTACGGCGATTTTCAACTTTCCTAAATTTTGAAAATTATTTGATATTTACAGAGATCGGCTCTTAATAGTAGTCCTGCAATCTAAAATGTAGAACAAGACCTAGAATAAGCTATAAGGAGCAACTGAAGGCTCGTTTTTGGCAATCCCTTCAGCCTTGACAATGAAACTACAAAGCGAGCTCGTTGACTTAGGCTGGTATTGAATTGAGAAGAAGCCGAGGAAGCCTTTGAAAGCGCAGCATCTGAAGCCTCAACAGGCTAGAAGCCGCTCTGTCGATTCTTCGTCGCAACTGAATCATTAGTTGCCAGTGTGTATAAGAACTTAGAAGAAACGCCGTGGTCTCCTTCTGCAGATTTTTTTCGCTGGAGGAGCAATCTAGCCGCCAACCAGCCTCCTAAGGGACTGCGTACAAATTAGGATACCTTAGCAGCACATACCCACCAATTTTCTAGCTAAGTGCTCCCCGGCCCCCTTCCCCCTACGGGAAACAACATCAGGAGCAGGTATGCTACGCACACAGCTCATGATGTCATCATATGTGAGAGAGGGCCTAGACCCTAAAATAACTGAGAAGGACCTGGATCCAAAAAAGTGTTTGTGTTTTCGGCCATGTTTATGAACTCGTGTAGTTTTGTAAAGATGTGAATAAAGTTTAGTTCTGGTTGAGAAATAATCAGTTTCGGCTTACAAAATTGGTGACCCCGACGTGACAATTAATTATGGCGGCGGAAGATCTGCAGATGGAAATATCCAAGCACAAGTTTATAGTTCGAATATTGAAGAGTTAAACACTTCAAAGTTGAACACGTGGGCAAGCGAAAAATGGAGATCTCCAAGAAAATTTGTGAAAGCTAACAAAACATACTTGAACATCAGGATAAAGCAGAAGTCATCCCTTTTCTTCAGGAAATTAAGTTAAAGATAAAAAACAACGATGTCATTGGAATTAAATCACCAAAGACCGATATTAAACCACCGAGTGAAATTCCTGTCGATAACCTATTGTCAACCAGTGCTTTCCAACGACAGTTTAAGATCAGTGGAAAAATTGGCGAACCCGAGCAAAAAGACAAGCTAAGCTACCAAGCAGGTTTATCGCAAGGATACAAGGAAATTGAAATAGTTGATACAATTATTCGTGCCATCACCCCAGGTATGATTCTTCGTCGCTATCTTGAAACTTACAAAAATTTGACACTTGATCGCTTAAAGAAAATGCTACGAAGTCTCTATGGTCTAAAAAATACAACCTAATTGTATCAGAATCTTGCCTCTGCCTCACAAGACCCAAAGGAAACCCCTCAAGCATTTTTAACGAGAGCTCTCGATTTGAGACAACAAATTTTGTTTGCATGTTTCGAAGGAGGAGGAGACAACAGTACCCTGAAATATGATCCAGGACACGTAGTGAGTTTGTTTTTAAGACCTGTTGAAACGGGACTGCAAGAGGAAAGCATTAGATCCAAGATCTGTCTGTTTTTAGAGAAAACAGATATTGAAGACGAGAATTTAATTCAGAAACTAAATATGGAAGTATCATCAGAGAATGAGAGACTGAAAAAGCTCAAGACCAACAAGTCAAGAACAGCAATTACGGCAACAGTCTCAACCTCTGGCCCCACCACACTACCGAAACAGAAAGGAGTTGGAATTCAAGCATCTAGAGAAAATAAAATTATGGCTACATTGCAAGCATTGCAATCAGAAATGGCAATCTTAAGAGAGAAAATGGAAAAGCAGTCATTGAATAGTAGTAAGGCCAACAACAAAGGAAAACGATCAAAAAGAGCATGCAAGAAATGTACAGATGAAAATAAAGTGGATTACTGTGATCACTGTTTTTATAGTGGTAGTTCAGATCATTGGTCCAAGGGATGTCGCAAAAGGGGAAGTGGAAGGATACAAGCTTTGGGAAATCGGAGGAGGTTACAACTGAGGGACAATGAGTAACCTCACCTCATGAAGCCAGCTCAACAGGCAAGTCCCTTCATTGTGTAGTATGTAAGATTTCACAGTCTAGTGGAAAACCGTTAATGCACTGTTCTGGTTGTAAGAGTGTAAATTATTGTAGTAGACAATGTCAACAGGACATAAAACTGTTTATGACGCTATTCAGTTGCTTGAAAAGAAGGATGAAATGCAGACTGACATTAGCAGAAATTCAAACATTTTTGTGTCACATCTGACCCCCGGGCAATGTGCTGTTGTTGCAAAATTAGTTCGGGAAAAAGATACATTGTGTTATCGAGGGAGTGGAGACTTTAGCACTATGGGATACTGGTGCCCAAGTATCAATTCTTCCCAAGGATTGGTTGAAAGAGAATTTTCCAATAAATAGTGTGAGGAACTGTTAGGTACAGGTGTAAAATTATACCCAACTTCTGCTAATGGCACATCTATTCCATATGAAGGATGGAACCCAGTCACCTTTAAGCAGCCACAGCCCAAGACACAACCCATCAAATTGAAGTTCCTTTCTTTGTTGCTCGTGAGGGAGTTGAATGCCCCATCATAGGTTATAGTGTAATTGAGTCAATTGTTAAAGAGGCTACACAGAGGTAACACAGCCACCCATGACACAGGAAACCCAATACTTGATGCTATGAAAGGAACATTCGTTGAAGTTAGAGGAGACAGTGTTAGTGCCTTAGTAAATCTGATACAAACATCAGACAATCATGATCAATTGTGTGGCATTAGAACCCAAAAAGGAACAAAATAGTACCAACATGAGGTACAATCAAAGTATCGTGTCGTGCAAATACGGGACCAATCAATGCGTATGTGCATGTGTGCATGTGCATGAATGGAGTAAAGAAAAAAGGACAGCTGCCATCGAAGACTTCAGTGCATTGGGATGATCGTAGTCAAAAGGCACTTGAGACACTGATTGAACACCTAACTAACCCACCAGTTATGGCCTTCCCTGATCATACGCAGCCTTATGTTGTACAGACATATGCAGGTACAGAAGGACTGGGTGCCGTCTTATATCAGAGACAAGGAGGAACACTGCGGGTGATAGCCTATGCTTCAAGAGCCTTGTCAGCAGCAGAAAAGAAATACCATGCACGGAAACGCGAGTTCCTAGCCCTTAAGTGGGCAGTAACAGACCAGTTTAGGGACTACCTATATTACTCACCAAATTTCACCGTTTATACAGACAACAACCCGTTGACATATGTTTTAACATCAGCAAGACTAAGTGCCATAGGACTACGATGGATAGGCGAACTCGCTGACTTTGATTTCGAGATAAAATACAGACCAGGAAGATCAAACATAGATGCAGATACGCTGTCTAGACAACCATCCAGCATATGTCAACTGATGCAGGAATGTATTGAGACTGTAAATAGGAATGTTTAAACACTATGGTTTCAGCAATACAAGAAGGAAGTCACCATCAAACAGCATGGTTATCGTCTATGTCAGTAGCAGCATACTTAGAGGAGAAACCTGAAATCAGAACAACTGCATGCATTACAACTGAAGATCATGCCTCTGCTCAAAGACAAGATACTTGTGTTGCTCGTGTTATTGAACTTAAACAATCGGGACAGAAACCAAACAGTGACCATAAGCCGAAGGAGTCAATCTGTGTACGACAACTGTTGCATGAGTGGGATAAGCTTTTTATCACAGAAGATGGAGTGTTATATCGTAGATCAGGATCAAACCAACAAGTCGTCCTACCTAAGAGACTCAGGAACACAGTTTATGTTGAATTACACTAGAAGATGGGACACCTGGGACCAGAAAGAGTAATACAGTTAGCTCGCAAATGATTCTATTGGCCCTTCATGAGAGCAGATATAAATCAATATGCCACTCAAGTGTGTCATTGCCTTAAGCAAAAACGACCTGCAAGGCAGACAAGGGCGCCATTACAACCAATCACGACAAATGCACCGTTTCAGCTAGTTTCTATGAACTATCTACACCTTGACCAGTCAGGTGGTGGATACCAATACATTCTGGTAATCATGGATCACTATACACGTTACGCACAGGCATATGCTACTCGTGATAAATCTGGAAAAACTGCAGCGGAGAAGCTATACAACGATTTTATTCTCAAATTTGGATTTCCCGAGGCCATTCACCACGATCAATTTGAGAATAAACTGTTCTATACTCTTGAAAAACTGTGTGGAATCAAACACTCTCGCACAACTCCGTACAATCCCGAGGGAAATGGTCAGGTCGAACGCTTCAACAGGACACTTCTGTCAATGCTAAGAACACTTCAAGAATCACAGAAGTCACCCTGGCGAGATCATTTGAATAAGATGGTACACGCACACAACTGCCCGCGCAATGGTTCGACCGGACTTTCTCCGTTTTACCTCTTATTTGGAAGAAACCCAAGACTACCGATCGATGTCATGTTTGGCCTGAGACCTCCTCGTGGTTATTCAACCTATATCCGGAGTACATAAAGAAATGGAGAAGTGCCATGTCAGAAGCATATAAGGTCGCATCATCAAATGCAGACAAGAACGCAGAATCAAGGAAAAGACAGTATGATAACTGAAAAGGTGAAACATGCTGTTCTTCAGGAAGGCGACCGTGTTCTGGTAAGAAACCTCAACGAACGTGGTGGTACGGGAAAGCTACGATCTTTCTGGGAAAATGAAGTCTATGTTGTTATTGAGGAGAAGAACGACATGCCAGTGTACAAAGTGAGACAGGAAAACGGGGAAGGAGGTACAAAAGTACTACACAGAAATCCGTTACTACCCTGCTTCCACCTTCCAACGGAGCAAGTCCGGGTTCACCAAAAAAGACATCGCAAGAAGAACAAAAAATATCAACAACAACGTTCGACAAGAAAAACCAACATTGTATCCACAGTGCCAGAAGATGAGACAAAGGATGACGACGAGTTTGGTGTTTGTCCTAAAGTATTGGAGGCTCTGTGCAAAACTGAGGATAACCAAGATGCTAAGCAAGTTGAGGTTGATATGGAATGTGACGGAGAATTAACTTAATTTCCACGGTACAGGAAGAAGAGCCTGCAGGCCAAGTGGAAGATGTAGATGCCGGAGACAACGTCCAAATAAGACCTCAACGCATTGCACGACCACCAAACAGAGTAACATACAATCGCTTGGGACAACCATCCATTCAACCAGTTGTCACCGCTGGAATCCAAGGTAAGACTGTGATGCCACAGCAGTGGCTAAGTTCCCCATCATTGTTTTCATGGTATGCCCCACCTTGGAATTATGTACAACCGTCGCTGCAGAAACAATCAAGAATTGTTTATTAAAGAACACTGCAAGATCAAAACAAAAACACTTTCGTTTTATTCGATCTGTTCGTTATTTGTGAGTTACATGAAACAGTAATTTTGCGAGATCTTGCTGAAAAAAAAAAAAAAAACAGAAAAAGGAACACGCAGACAAAAGGCAATACCTTAGAACAAAGATCGCAGAGACTTTATATAAAGCATTGTATCATTTGATCAAATCAGTTTGTTTATTTTGCAGAACCAGAGTTAAGGCATTCAGGCGTGCGCAACCAGAGTGCCATTTGTTGTGTAAGATTTTGAACGTAATAGTACATGTTGAGAACAACATCCTTTCAAGAAGGGAAGATTGTGAGAGAGGGCCTAGACCCTAATTATAAAATGACTGAGCGAGAAGGACCTGGATCCAAAAAAGTGTGTTTGTTTTCGGCCATGTTCATGAACACGTGTAGTTTTGTAAAGATGTGAATAAAGTTTAGTTCTGGTTGAGAAATAACCAGTTTTGGCTCATAAATACAAGACGTTTCTGATGTGAACCGCAAGGGCACTACTACTTATACTTATCAGTAACAAATTAAATTCTTCCTTTGCATGACGACGACGGCGTGGGTGGCGCAGTGTCAAGATCCCTGCCTTCTACAAGTGAATAAGTACCAGCTTCTGCTAGGGGCTAACCTGCGACGGATTAGTGTCCCTTCCATGCAGGGAGAGTCAATGACTCCCATCCGCTAAAGACTACAGAAACCGGAGATAAGCACCGGTTCCAATGGGTCGTTTAGGCTCGTAAAAGAATTTACTTTAGCTTAGCTTGCATGATTATACCCGCGTAACAATAACTGATCCTAAGGCAAAAGAATAAAGTATATTAGGTTGTACACTTATGTTGTAACATTCAATACCAATAGTGTGCAAGGCGAGTGACTGTCTTCGCGCCTCTGGCGGGAGCTCTTAAGGGGATCCTGTGCCATGCCTTTTCGCCCCAAAAAATATTTCCGATTTTCCCCCCTAAAACACTATTTGCAGAATTCCGAAGACTTAAAAGGCGTTGTGCACGTGAAGGCATGATATAAAATCTGAAGTTTTCCTTATTTTCAATCACAAACCCAAACATAGCAATGCATGATTAAAAGAGACAGCTGTATCAACAAGTTGGAAGTTCCTTCTCTGCTGACTGCCACATAGTCTTTCATCGTCGCAGCTCGTTCTCATGGGATTTGGGAAATGGAAGGTAATTCTTCCAGAACAACATGCCTTAAATTGTTTTGCTTCAGATTGCTTCAGGGTGTTATTAACTATGATATGATAGAGGGTAGTAGATAAAACAAGTGACGGACGTGGCGGTCCTCTTCAGAAAATCGGTCTTGCGTTTGAATAATCAGAGAATCGAGAAAGAGAATAGCTACAGGTCTGAAGAAAATATAAGTACGCGTACGAAGAAAATATAAGTGACAAGTGGCATTTTCCGCGGTATCCCACGAGATAGCGTTGCATAACTAATTTATCCCATGCCCACATCCTCGAAATTTCTGCGAAAATTGCCGGAGATTTATGAAAATATATGCAACATTCGGAAATTTAAGGAAATCTTCGGAAACGGTTGAAAATTGTTTCTAAGGCATTTTTACGATTTTTGAAAATTTTCGGAAAATCTTCGGAGATATTCGGAAATTTTCGGAAATCTTCGGAATTTTTTTGAAAATCTTCAAAAATAGTTAGAAAACGTTTCTGAGGCATTTTTAGGACTTTTCGAAATTTTCGGAAATCTTTGGATCTGTTCGGAAATCTCCGGAAAACTTTGGAAAACTTCGGAAATGTTTCAAAACCGTTTTTAAAGCACTTTTGCAATTTTCAAAAATTTTCCGGAAAATCTTCGGAAGTGTTCGGAAATGGTCGGAAATAATCGGAATTATTCAGAAACTTACGTTAGAGTTGATAATTTTAATTAGTAAATTACTAATTACACTTGACTCCATGTTATAGAACATAGTTGTGTTGCGCAAGTAATGACGGGAAGGTCGAGTGAATACAACCCGTGGCATACCGCAGAATATGCAACGGCAATACTGTCCTCTGATTGGCTGTATTTTTCAAGGCATGGGATAAAAATATATATATACCACTGACCAGAATTGAAATTAAAGTTGCGGGCTCTCTGTGTATACATTCACGTTTATTGGATAACGGAGAGACTAAATGTTAATTTTTCAGTCATGTAATTGTGAGTTTTTAGATGTTAAAATATCTGCATTAAATATGAATTATCTAATCATCTCGACTTTCTGTTTTTTTGATACCATTTTCCAGTCTTGTTATGAAACTGCTGTTGCCTAATAGAACTTTTTTGAGCAACAACCATTTTGGGTTGATTGTATAAGTTCTTGTTTTTTAGCGTTCTCCGATCATGTTTGTTCATTCTTTCACCAGGTGGTTGTTTCAACCATGCACTCCGCTGGCCAGTTGCGGGCACACTTCGCTTAGATCGACTGGGATCATGTCTGGAACCAGGTTTTGACCTGTACAATGGCTCACCTGAAACTTATCAGTACAAAATAGTAAATAATCATTGACTATGGTTATAAATATTTTTCTACATTAATTTTAGTCCTAGTGATCAGATCCGATTTATGCTTTTTCTAAACCATGGTTGACACACATTAGGATAAAAAAAATGCCCTGACTTTTTCCGAACCTACAGCGAAATGTCACTGACCTCAAAGCGCAGAAAATTGCACAAAGAATATTGCTGGCTTTACATTTTTTCAGTTTTTTGTTATGACAATCAAAATGCATAATCTTGGTTTTTAACTTTCTCCTGTTGCTCTTATGATTTGGTACGAAATGCATTCAAGTTTCTTAACATCATGGCATCAATCTAGCTAGCTGAATCTTTTCAAGACGCTGTCAAACATTTCATCCACCCAACATTTGTTGGACCAAATATTGGCTAGTTTCGTGTGTTTTCGGATAAACATGTCAAATGGTCCCGACATTTCACCGGACATCCACCTAACATTTGCTGGATCAAACATTGGCCAGTTTCGTGTGTTTTTGGATGAACATGTCAAATGGTCCCAACATTTCACCAGACATCCACCCAACATTTCTTGGATCAAACATTGGCCAGTTTCGTGTGTTTTTGGATGAACATGTCAAATGGTCCCGACATTTCACCTGACATCCACTCAACATTTGTTGGATCAAATGTTGGCAGGTTTCGTGTGTTTTTGGATGAACATGTCAAATG